>SJYX01015304.1:24253-45837 GCA_006410675.1 Oreotragus oreotragus | reverse complement strand
GCAGCCCACCAGGCTCCTCCATCCATGGGATTTTCCAGGCAAGAGTACTGGAGTGGGTTGCCATTGCCTTCTCCAAAACATACCATAACAACACAATAATCAAAACAATATGGTACTGACATAAAGACCAGTGGAACAAGGAGCCAAGAAATAAACTGTCATGTAATATGTGACCAAATGATCAAAACGGGTGCCAAGACACAATGGAGAAAGGATAGTTCTTGAACCAACAGTGTTGGGAAAACTAGAAATCCATATGCAAAAGGTGAAGACGGATCCTTATCCTACAAAACATATAAATATCAACTTGAAACTCCTAGAAGAAACAGAGGGTGAAAACTTTGTGACACTGGATTTGTCTATGACTTCTTGAATATGATACCAATAGCGCAGGCTCCAAAAGCAAAAAGAGACAAATAGGACTGCATCAAACTTTAAAAAGTTCTGCAAAGCAAAGAAAACAAGCAAAGGAAGACTGAAAACATGGAGAAAATATTTGCTAACCATATATCTGATAAGGGGTTAACGACCAGAATATATGAACAACTCCAATAACTTAAACAAAATACTAAAAACAGACTTTAAAAATGGGCAAAGGATCTGAACAATTCACCAAAAAAGATATACAAACAGCCAACAAGCATACTAAAAGATGGTCAATATCACTAAACATTAGGGAAATATAAATTAAGACTATAAAGAGAAGTTATCTTACTCTCACTAGGATGGCTACTATTAAAATATAACAAAACATAAAAGAATTACACTTGGTGTGAGAGTGGAGAAATTGGAAAACTTGTGCACTGTTAATATGATGGTAAAACAGGTATTCCCACTGTAAAAAAAAAAAAATTCCTCAAAAGTTACAAGTAGAACTACCATGTGATCCAGCAATCATCAGTTCAGTTGAGTTTAGTCACTCAGTCATGTCCAACTCTTTGTGACCCCATGAACCGCAGCACGCCAGGCCTCCCTGTCCATCACCATCTCCCGGAATTCACTCAAACTCATGTCCATCGAATTGGTGATGCCATCCAGCCATCTCATCCTCTGTCGTCCCCTTCTCCTCCTGCCCCCAATTCCTCCTAGGATCAGGGTTTTTCAAATGAGTCAGCTCTTCGCATGAGATGGCCAAAGTATTGTAGTTATAGCTTCAACATCAGTCCTTCCAATGAACACCCAGGACTGATCTCCTTTAGGATGGACTGGTTGGATCTCCTTGCATTCCAAGGGACTCTCAAGTGTCTTCTCCAAAATCACAGTTTAAAAGCATCAATTCTTTGGCACTGAGCTTTCTTTATAGTCCAACTCTCACATCCACACATGACTATTGGAAAAATCATAGCCTTGACTAGAAAGACCTTTACTGACAAAGTAATGTCTCTGCTTTTTAATATGCTGTCTAGGTTGGTCATAACTTTTCTTCCAAGGATCAAGCATCTTTTAATTTCATGGCTGCAGTCACCATTTGCCGTGATTTTGGAGCCCCCCAAAATAAAGTCAGCCACTGTTTCCCCATCTATTTCCCGTGAAGTGATGGGACCGGATGCCATGATCTTAGTTTTTTGAATACTGAGCTTTAAGCCAACTTTTTCACTCTCCTCTTTCACTTTCACCAAGATGTTCTTTAATTCGTCACTTTCTGCCATAAGGGTGGTGCATCTGCATATCTGAGGTTATTGATATTTCTCCCAGTTATTAATATTTCTTAATTCTAGCTTGTTCTTCTTCCAGCTAGCATTTCTCATGATGTACTCTGCTAAAGTCAGCCACTGTTTCCCCATCTATTTCCCGTGAAGTGATGGGACCGGATGCCATGATCTTAGTTTTTTGAATACTGAGCTTTAAGCCAACTTTTTCACTCTCCTCTTTCACTTTCACCAAGATGTTCTTTAATTCGTCACTTTCTGCCATAAGGGTGGTGCATCTGCATATCTGAGGTTATTGATATTTCTCCCAGTTATTAATATTTCTTAATTCTAGCTTGTTCTTCTTCCAGCTAGCATTTCTCATGATGTACTCTGCATATAAGTTAAATAAGGAGGGTGACAATATACAGCCTTGACATACTCCTTTTCTTCTTTGGAACCAGTCTGTTGTTTCATGTCCAGTTCTAACTGTTGCTTCCTGACCTGCATACAGGTTTCTCAAGAGGCAGATCAGGTGCTCTGGTATTCCCATCTCTTTCAGAATTTTCCAGTTTGTTTGATCCACACAGTCAAAGGCTTTGGCATAGTCAATAAAGCAAAATTAGATGTTTTTCTGGAACTCTCTTGCTTTTTCAATGATCCAGCGGATGTTGGCAATGTGATCTCTGGTTCCTCTGCCTTTTCTAAAACCAGCTTGAACATCTGGAAGTTCATGGTTCACATATTGCTGAAGCCTGGCTTGGAGAATTTTGNACTCTCTTGCTTTTTCCATGATCCAGCAGATGCTGGCAACGTGATCTCTGGTTCCTCTGCCTTTTCTAAAACCAGCTTGAACATCTGGAAGTTCATGGTTCACATATTGCTGAAGCCTGGCTTGGAGAATTTTGAGCATTACTTTACTAGCATGTGAGATGAGTGCAATTGTGCAGTACTTTGAGCATTCTTTGGCACTGGCTTTCTTTGGAATTGGAATGAAAACTGTCCTTTTACAATCCTGTGGTCATTGCTGAGTTTTCCAAAGTTGGTGACGTATTGAGTACAGCACTTTCACAGCATCTTCTTTCAGAATTTGAAATAGCTAAATTGGAATTCTGTCACCTCCACTAGCTTTGTTCATAGTGATGCTTCCTAAGGCCCACTTGACTTCACATTCCAGGATGTCTGGCTCTAGGTGAGTGGTCACACCATCGTGATTATTAGGTCGTGAGGATCTTTTTTGTACAGTTCTTCTGTGTATTCCTGCCACCTCTTATTATATCTTCTGCTTCTGTTAGGTCCATACAATTTCTGTCTTTTATGGACCCCATTTTTTGCATGAAATGTTCCCTTGGTATCTCTAATTTTCTTGAAGAGATCTCTAGTCTTTCCCATTCTGTTGTTTTCCTCTATTTCTTTGCATTGATCTCTGAGGAAGGCTTTCTTATCTTTCCCTGCTATTCTTTGGAACTCTGCATTCAGATGGGTATATTTTTCCTTTTCTCCTTTGCTTTTCGTTTCTCTTCTTTTCACAGCTATTTGTAAGGCCTCCTCAGACTGCCATTTTGCTTTTTTGCATTTCTTTTTATTGGCGATGGTCTTGATCCTTCTCCTGTACAAGTCACGAACCTCCATCCATAGTTCATCAGGCACCTTGTCTATCACATCTATTCCCTTAAATCTATTTATCACTCCAGCAATCATACTTCTGTGCAAATATTCAAAAGAACTAAAAATAGGATCTAGAAGGGATATTTGAACACCCATGTTCTCTGCAATGTTATTTACAACAGCCAAGATACAGAAACAACCTAAATGTCCATCAATAGATGGATGGATAAACCAAATGCGATACATACATACAATGGAATATTATTCAGCCTTTAAAAAGAAGGAAGTCTTGTCATATGGTACAACATGGATGAACCTTGTGAACATTATCCTAAGTGAAATAAGCCAGTCACAAAAAGACAAATACTACAGGATTCCACTTAAGATAGACAAATTCATAGATACAACAAGTAGAATGCTGACAGTCAGGTACTAGTGGTAGGGTGTAACAGGGAACTATTTAGAATTTCAGTCATACAAAATAAAAAATCAGTAACAGACAGTTGGAAAACCCCCAAATACTTATGGATTGAACATTACTCTTACAAATATGGTCAGATATTTTCAGATATCAAGAAAAACTTTAAAATATTTTAAACTAAATGAAAATGTAACACCAAAATTTGTAGGACGTAAAAACAATGACAGAGGAAAATTTGCAACACTGAAATATAACAAGAAAGATAGAAAATCAAGTCTTCTACCCGTGAGAGCTGGAAAGAAAGGAGCAAATTAAATCCAAAGTAAGCAGAAGAAAAGACACAGAATGAGAAATAGAGTAAAATCAATTAAAGTGAACACAGTAATAGAGGAAAATCAATAAAACCAAGAGCTTAAAAAAAATAGATAAATAAAATCAATAAGCTTCTAGCCAAACTCACTAAGAAAAAAGGAGAGAGAACATAATTACTAGTATCAGAAATTTAAAAATAGGGAACATCACTACTGAATCCATGGATACTAAAAGGACAGTCAAAGAACACTGAATAATTCTATGCCCACAAAACTGATAACCTTTATGAAATGGACTAGTTCCTTACAGACACAATCTGCCTAAACTCACATAAGAAAAAAATATACACTATGAATAGGCCTGTATATATTAAAGAAACTGAATCAACAATTAACAATCTTCCAAAACTGAAAGCATCAAGCACAGGTGGGTTCACTGGTGAATTTTATTTAACACTTAAGGAAGAAATAGTATCAATTTGCTACAACATTTTTCAGAGGATAGAAGCTGAAGGTATTTTTCCTAATTTCTTCTATGAGGCCAGCATTACCCTAATACCAAAGTCAGATAAAGAAATTACAAAACTACAAACCAGTAGCACTCATGAACGTAAAAGGAAAAATCCTCAATAAAGTTGAATCCAACGAACTGAATCTAACAATGTATGAAAAGAAATATACTCCAAGACCAAGTGGGATTTATAATAGGTATGAAAAGTTGGAAAAGATCAATGAATGTAATCTACCACATCAACAAAGAAAAAATAAAAACTGTTTCAACAGATGCAGAAAAACCATTTAACAAAATCCAACACCCATTCATGATAAAAACTGACAGCAAACTAGGAATATAGGAAAATTTCCTCAACTTGATAAAGAACATGTACAAAAACCTTACAGCAAGCTTCATACTTGGTAGTATGAAACTAAGAGCTTTCCTACCAAGATCAGAAACAATGCAAGGATGATGTTCCCTCTCACCACTGCTTTTCAACACGTACTGGAAACACCAGCTAATACTTAAGAGGAAGAAAATAACTTTGCTCCCAGATGACAAGGTGGTCTACAGGTGTTAATACAGTCTATGAAAGAACTGACCAAAACCTCCTGGAACTAAGTGATTATAGCATGGTTGCAGAACACACAATTAATACACAAAATCAATCACTTTCCTATATACTGCAATAAGAAAGTGAAATTTGAAACTAAAAACACAAAACCATTTATATTAACACCCCCTAAAAATTGATACATGAAGACACAAATCTATCAAAATATGTAAAGTTCTACATGTGGAGAACAACAAAACTGGTGAAACATTATCAAAGAATTAAATAAACAGAAAGAGAGTTATGGTTATTGGAAGGAAGACTCAATTTGGTTAACCTATCAGTTTTTCCCAACTTGATCTAAAGGTTCAATGAAATCCCAATTAGAATTACAGAAAGCCATTCTATGTATCAATCAGTACTGACAAAGTGATTCTTAAGTTTATATGAAGCAAAAAAATTCAAAATAGTCAACATAATATTGAAGAATAAAGTCAGAGGACTGATTTCAAGATTTACTGTGAAGCCACACTAATTCAGACAGTGTGCTACTGACCAAAAAATAGACAAAAAGATCAGTGAAAGAGACTAAGGGCCCAGAAATAGATTCATATGAATCTAGTCAATTAACCTTTGACAAAAGGAGCAAAGACAATAGAAAGGAAAAAGAATAATCTTTTCAACAAACAGTGCTGAGGCAGTTGGACATCCATATTTAAAATGATGAATCTAGGCACAGATCTTACACCTTTCACAAAAGTTAACTCAAAATGAATCACAGACCTAAATGTAAAAACACTGACCTATAAAACTACTAGAAAGTAACATAGGAGAAAACCTATATGATATCACATTTGGTGATGAGATTTTAGAAATATCACCAAAAGCAAAATCCATGAAAGAAAAATAATTATGCTGGACCTCCTGCTCTAGGAAAGATACTATTAAAGGAATGAAAAGACAAGTCACAGACTGGGAGAAAATCTTTTCAAAACTCAGATCTGATAAAATACTCAAAAATATACAGAACACTTAAAATTCAACAATAAGAAAACAAAGAATCCAACTTTAAAATGGGTAAAGATACAGACACTTCACCCAGGAAGATATACAAAACGCAATTAATCATATGAAAAGGTACTCAACATTCTAGGTTATTAGAGAATGAGATACCATTACATCCTATTAGAATGGCTAAAATTCTAAAACTGACAACACCAAAAGCTAACGAGGATACAGAGCAACAGGAGCTCTCCTTCACTGCTAGTAAAAATGAAAAATGAGAAATGAAACAGCCACTTTGGAAGTAGTCAGTGTGGCAGCTTCTTACAAAGCTAACACTGCCTTACTGTATAATCCAAAAACTGTGCTCCTAGGTGTTTACCCAAAAGAATTGAAAACTTAACGTCCACACGAAAAATGAAGACAGAGATTTTTCATAATTTTTTAAAATTGGAAGCAACCAACAAGTCGTTCAATAGGTAAATGAATATGAATAAACAAACACTGAATTATCATATAATGGAACATTATTCAATAATTAAAAAGAGAACGATCAAGTCAAAAAACAGAGAAGAACCTGAAATACATAATGGTAAGTGAAAGAAACCAGTCTGAAAAGCCCATGTCATGTATAATTTCACTTATATTACAATTTGGAAAGCAAAACTATAGAAAGAGCAGAAAGATGAGTGGTTGCCAGGGGTTTGGAGGAATGAATAGGTGAAAATACAGGGAGTTTTTTAATGGTAATTCAACTATTCTGTAGGATAATGTAATGATGGCTCTATGATATGGATTTTTAAAAATTCATTAAAACTGTACAAAACAAACAGCAAACAGTTACAAGAACTATGGACTTTAGTTAATAAGGTACTAACTACGTTACTGTAACAAATGTACCATACTAATGCAAGATACTAATAGGGGAAATTGTGTGTGCATGTGTGTAGGACATAGTATGTGGGAATTTGCTGTATTATCTGTTCAATTTTCTGTAAATCTAAAAATTCAAAAAGATTATCAATCCAATAAAAAATGTGTAAAGGACCTAAATAGACATTTGTCCAACAAAGATACATGAATAGTTAACAGACACTCAGCCTCACTAATTATAGGGAAATGTAAATCAAAACCACAAGATATCATCTCATGCCTGTCAGAATGATTAGCATCAGAGAGACAAGAGACAGCAAATGTGGGTGAGTACGAGGAGCCCTTGTGTACTGTGGGTGGGAATGCAAATTAATTCAACCACTTTGTGAAACAGTATGGCGTTTTCTCAAAAAATTAAAAATAGAACTACAGTATGATTTAGCAACCCCACTTCTTGAAATATGGCCAAAGGAAATGAGAAAACTACGTTAAGAGATATATGACGCGACACCCCTCACCTGCCCCCACCACCATGTTCATAGCAGCATTACTTACAATAGCCAAGACACAGCAACAACCTAAGTGCCTAACAGTAAGTGAATGAAGGAAGTTGTGGTACATGTATATAATGGAATAACATTCAGCCACTAAAAAACAAGAAGTCCTACCCATTTACGGGCATTATGGATGGACTCTGAGGGCATTATGCTAACTGAACTGAGTCAGATAGACAAAGGCAAATACTTTATGATCTCACAAGTGGATATATAAAAAAAATTTATACCCCCTACCATCCCAAACTCATAGAATGAGAGATTATATTGTGGTTACTAGAGATGGGAGGTTGGAAGAGGGAGAAGTGGATGAAGGTAGTCAAAAGGTACAAACTCCCGGTTTTAAGCACTGGGGATGTAGGGTACAACATGACCACCATAGTTAACATAGCTAATATGTTACATATGAAAGTTGTTAAGAGAGTAAATCCTGAGTTCACATCACAGGAAAAAATACTTTTATTCCTTTCCTTTTTCTGTATATGAAGTGATAAATGTTAACTAAATTCATTCTAGTAATCATTTCAAATCTGATGCTAGGAAAGACTGTAGGAAGAAGAAGGGGACAACAGAGGATGAGATGGTTGGATGGCATCACTGACTCTATGGACATGAGCTTGGGCAAACTCCAGGAGATGGTGAAGGACAGGGGAATCTGGCATGCTGCAGTCCATGGGGTCTCAAAGAGTCCAACATGACTTAGCAACTGAACAACAACAAATCATTTCAAAAGATGTGTAGGGAAAATCATTATGCTGTATACTTTTAACTTATACAGTGCTGTCTGTCAGTTGTATCTCAACAAACCTGGGGAAGAAAAAAAAGCATGTATTCTGGAATCTGTCTGCCTAGTTCAAATTCTGGGTCCCCTACTTACTAGGTCTTTGAAGCATGCTCTTAAAACATTTTTTATGGCTAAGTAGTATTTCATTGTGTATGTATATACCACACTTGTTTATCCATTCACCTGTTTATGAACACGTAGGCTGCTTTCATATCTTGGCAGTTGTAATACCACTACAAACGATAGGGTACATGTATCTTTTTGAATTAGTGTTGCTTTTCTCAGATATATATCCAGAAGTGGAATTGCTGAAATAGGAGTTCTATTTTTAGTTCTGTGAGAAACCTCCATACTGTTCTCCACAATGGCTGCACCAAGGTACATCCCCACTCACAATGTACAAAGGTTCCTTTTTCATAATATCCTCAGCAATTTTTTTTTATTTTAAATGACAGCAATTCTGACATGTGCAAGGTGATATCCCATTGTGGTTTTGATTCGCATTTCCCTGATGATTAGTTATGTTGAGCATCTTTTCACATGCCTATTGGTCATCTGCACATCCTCCTTAGAAAAATGTCTATTCAGTCCTGCCCATTTTTAAATCAGGTTGTTTTTTTGATGTTGAGTTAAATGAGCTGTTTATATATGTTGGATATTAATTCCTTATCAGTCTTATCATTTGCAAACATTTTCTCCCATTCAGTAGGTTGTCTTTTCATTTTGACAATGGTTTCCTTTGCTATGTAAAAGCTTTTACATTCAATTAGGTCCCGTTTGTTTTTGTTTCTTTTAGGAGATATATCCAAGAAAATATGTTGCAATTCATGTCAAACAGTGTTCTATGTTTTCCTCTAGGAGTTTTATACTATCCAGTCTTACATTTAATCCATTCTTAGTTTTGTTTATGGTGTTAGAGAATGTTACAATTTCTTTCTTTTACAAGTAGCTGTCCAATTTTCCAAGCACCACTTACTAAAGAGACTGTTTTTTCTCCATTCTTTCCTTTGTTGCAAATTAACTGACCATAAGCAAGTGGATTTATTTCTGGGCTCTCTATCTTGCTCCACATTGATCTATGGCTGTTTTGTGCCAGTACCACACTGTTTTGATTACTCTAGCTTTGTAGTATAGTCTGAAGCCAGGGAGCATGATTCCTATAATCTTCTGAAGATTGATTTGGCTATTTGGGGTTTTTTGTATTTCCACACAAATTTAAAAAGTATTTGTTCTAGTTCTGTGAAAAATGCCTGTGTTATTTTTCATAAGCAGACATAAGAAAAGGCACACAAGCCCAAGGGGCATGCTCCTTATACTCAAGACTTCTCTTTCACCTCTCTATCCAAGACTGTCGAATGATTATCCTGCTTTCCCAAATATCTGTCATTACTCATTATTTAATATTTTCTAAGTTTTAGGGCTCTTCAACCTTTCCTGGATTAGTACTTACCCAGATACTATTCTACCGTTTCAGAACTAGTGCCCACACTCACAGCTTTATCCAAAGTAAGAGGCTCGGCACAAGTATAGGCTTCCTCAGAGAAGACAGGAAGATCCTTAAAGACAGCTAGTCTGAATGTAGGTTGCCCTCGTGGCCTGACCTTGCTCACTGCCCCCAGTATCTTTCTAACCACCTCTACCTGGGATCTAGCTTCACCCGGAACGTATTCTCCACAAATCTGATATAACCACTTCTGTACTTCTGGCATGGCTTTTCTGGTATTTAATTGTGTGATATCATTTCTGTTCAATCTGATTTCTTAACAGATATCCAGTTTTAAAAAAATGGATTTTTAAAATAAGAAATGATGTTCCTAGAATGTATCTTTTTCACCAAAAAGTTTTATTGTACGACCCAAACAATGTTCTTCATTTGGGAAATTTTTCAACTCTTTTCAATCAAAACATATTTGCCCTACGAAGGCAAACAGTCTGTTATCATCATTTTTGTTTAATGAGGAGAACAGCAAAAAACATTTCAAGGATAATGAGACTGACACTGAATGTTAGATCAGCATCTGTCTCACTCTTGCTGAAAACGTAGTAAACAATCCACGTGATACTAAACAAGTGTAATTTTTCTTCTTTTCTAAGTCAAGACTTGACAATGATCAGCTTCACTCAACTGAGGAGTCAGTTTCAAGTGTACAGCAGTGTACACACGCAGACAGGTACCTTCCCAGGACTTCAGATGTGGGCTACAGACACAAACAGCAGAATACAATTTCCTTTGAGTGGGTTCGTCTCCCTGCCTGACAGATAACAAAGGGTGCTATCCCACCAACCCTTTCTCCTGGACTCTTTCAGCCAAGAAACAGATGACATTCTACTTACCTGTGTTTGTGGGAGCAACGCACTGAGAAGGCTAAGTAAACCTTCATTTCAAAACATACAAAGGAGTCCTGATTCAAAGCAGCATTTAATTGAGTTCAAAACAGGACATAACTTCAGAATACTTATGAAGCAGTATCTCAAGTTCCTTCATATTCTAAAATTCCAAGATACTGTAAAATATTACATTAAATGAAAGGGATAATGGGAATTCAAAATAAAGAATTTACTGCAATGTAAACAAAGTCATTTCCTTAAGAGGAAAAATTTGGATCTTGAATTTAGTAAGTTTTTAAACTCCATAACGAATGAAAGAATTTTAACATTGGGTTAAGGTACCCAAAGTAAATCCATTATAACAGTAAGTAAAGTGGAAGTAGCATTTTCTATGTATGTCACACAACTGACCAATACGTAGAATTAGCCGAAATGAGGAACAAACAGTTTGAGTATCTTGGGTCATCAAAGACTATATGCCACCAAAATGCTTTGAACCTGGTCAAAATACCACAATGAGCTGTGATTAAGTTCTCCAAAATACTAATACAGGTTACTAAGGAGAACTATTACCAAAGGGGACAGGAAAGAATATCACGTTTATCTCACATCCACACCACACTGGAGTCATCCCACTCCTAACTTCTAGGCAAACACTTTTTGTCTTAAAATGACATAAGGACGTTGTTGGTGAATAACTGAGCTCAATTCTTGACTTGGATTCACACAGCAGGTCTCTCAATTTTACTGTACATGTCAATAATTTTATTCTTATATTATTAATTCTGTATACAATTTTGAGTCCTACAAGATCAATGTCTCAAAAATGTCAAGATGTGTATGCTTTTATTTTCACCATTCATTCATGATTTATTTGGCAAAATATTAAGCTTCATACCTAGTCATATGCTAGGTACTACAGTAGGCAGTAAAACTAAGAGGGAAAAAAAAAGTCCCTTCTCTCAATGAGCCTTATAACTTGTGAAGCAACAGAGGGCAAATTACAACTACAGGTGGTTGATGCCACAATGAGGGTGTACACATGACAAGAGGGCTTGAGGTAAACACTCTGCTTAAAGGGGTTAGGAAAAGGCTCTTAAAGGTGGTCCTGGAGATGAGCCTTGGAGAATAAACTGTACTTTAACAATGGGACAAGAGAAATAAAGGGCTATGTAAAGGCCTGGATGAGAAAATAAGGGATGAATCATAGAAGTAAAAGGACTTATTATTGTAGCTGAAAGTATGAAAAGTTAGAGGAACTGGTGTGGGGGGAGGTTGCGTATGCTGTGTATTGAGATTGTGGTGTGGGACTGTATGGTGAATGAGATGCGGCATCTGTTCCCAAAGAAGTTACAGTTTAGAGGAGGAACAGACCGTCAACAGTTCACTTCAATGACAGGCTGATGTCACCGTGGAAGAACACACAGCAGACTGTGACTGGACAGGCACAAAGGAGGGCCTTAAACATCACACAGGTAAGTTAAAATTTTATCCTATAGGCAACAGTAAGTCTTGGAAACATTCTAAATGGGTACCAATCACAAAAGTGGCAATGTGGATGACGGACTGGAAGGTACAAAGACTAAAGCAGAGCCACCAAGGAAGCCCAATAGTAGGCAAAAAGGCATGCAAATAATGGAATATACATTTGATGGAAAATCATATATACATTGAAAATGACAATAGAAGACTACATAAAAACCTGAGGAAACTAAAATATAAATAGAAAAGGCAGAAAAAAACTGTGTAGCATAATTTAGTATAGAATAGTATATATAAAATATATATGCTAACAGACTCAACAAGGAAAAAGGAAGTAACTAAAATAATTTTCTATTATTTTTATTCCATTTATTACAGCAATAGAATAAAATGAAATGGAGAAAAAACAACACAAGATTAATATTTATCGTATCTATTGGGTCTGACCCAGATGGATTACATCCAATTTCTGGTTCTTGGTTGCCAAGAATGGGTTTTACAAATGGTCCTACTGTCCAGCTATACTGTTATTAAAATACAAAAAAAAGGAGGAGTGGGGATATGTTGGCTTAAAAAATGCTTAAAATTTCTACTATCTCATTCCTGATACAAAGACAAGGAAAATTCAACAAGCTAAGGGATTCAAAGTCAAAGACACAGAGAATACAAATCACACAAATAATTTCTGCAAGTGTGTTTCTCTTGAATGCTTAGGGGAAGAGTCTCTGGAAAATGGTTCTGACACCTAAAGGCTTTTAAGCCATTTAAAAACAACTGAACCAGTCAACAAACATGTCATTTTACTGAGCATTTTTAAGCCATGCACTTGACTTAAAGATACAAAGGGAAAATAAAACATAGTCCCTGCCCTCAAGGGGCTCACAATCTAAAAGGAAAAAAAGAATGGTTATAAATAATCACAATAAAGTATGGTGAGTCCTCTGACAGAGGTACATACAAGCTACTGAGATGAAGTAAAGGAGAGGTAGAATGAGAAATCAGGCTTAAGTGGCAAAAGGGAGTTCGAAGATCTTAAGCTATAGAAAAGGAAAGAAGACTTACAGCACGTGCAAGGAAATGTGAAATGTGAAACAAGGCAAACATGGATAATTTTATTCCCTACAGTATAAAGTGGGAGGGAAAGGGCAACTGGAAATGAGGTTAAAGGGGGAAGCAGATAACAAATTACAAAGGGCCTTGCATTCAAATCAGAGACTTTGGCTATTACTGCATTCTCAATTATAAGATGCACCACTACTTTATGAACTGCAAGAAAGAAAAAGAAAAAGCTTTAAATTTATATAATATTCCTACATAAAGCTTTATATCAAAGGGCAAGAACTTCAGCATAAGATAAATAAAATAGCCATGCAGAAAGGAACAACATGAAACTATATTTCTCAAATTGCCCTTAGGTGGAAGGGAGGGGACAAGAAAATCTCTCCCTGAAAACTGAATTCCAAGCAGGTCCATAGCCTACTTGTGTGGTCTAAAACAAACAAGTAAAACTAAAGCTACCAGTGTGGTCCAAAAGCAAACAAATAAAACAAGCAAAGACTTTAAGGTGGTCTCAGGTTGGTCCCCAGATGCCTGGCAAAAACAAGTAGAAATTCTCTTCAGACAAACCATGCTTTAATGGAGAAGAAAAGCAATTTAAGATGCAATCTCATTTCAAATATGACAAATGTACATCTTGAGAACTGATGAAAAATAATAGATTTTACAGTCAGTATTAAATCTGGAGATGTTCTGAATTAACCCTGACAACTTTTTAAAAATACCTATTAACAGGCTGCAAATCAGAGATTCTCATATAGATAGGCTTGAAGCAGAGCCCTCAACACTATTTTAACAAATGACTCAAAGTTTTTTTTTCCAAATACAACCAGACAAGATACTAAGACACTAGCATCTGTCTGCAAAATTAGCTGAAAACTGCTACTGTAAAATAACGAACACAGTACAATTTTAAGCCCAGGTCATAATCTGATCAGACAGACACTTCAGGAAGACCATTCTGGTGCCAGTGGACTTTGTGGAGAAGATAGATTAGAAGAGGGTGTGGATAACAGAACAGTTAGGAGAACAGTTTTAAGATCAGAGATGGTGATCATTTAAAAAATAACAATGAGGAGAAAAATAAGAGGATCAAAGGAGGAAGAATTAGAATTCCATAAAAATTACAAGAAGGTAGAGGTGTAGGATCTAATTCTTAAAAAATTTCAGATTTGCCCCTAATCAGCATTATAGCCACTAGGCCTTGAAAAATAAACCTTATTTGGGTATGGTAATCCATTATACTTTATACCTGTACAGGAAGTGTAAAAAAACAGTATAATACGCAAAAAAATATATAAAAAGGTAATATATCATACCTTCTAGCTGTATAATAAGTGTAAGTTCTGCAGAAAATCCTATACAACATAACTATCAACTGTTCCAAATGCAACTCACAATTAAAATGATCTTGAAGTTCAGATGTAAGCACAGAGGAATTTTATTCTTTCATGTTTTACATTTCTATAAATCAGTGGGTATGAATTTAAAAATTAAATTTGTGTAAAAAGAGAGAAAGGATTTTTCAGTTTGATAAATTTAAATTACAAACAAAACAATGAATTAACAAACTTACGCTGAATATGAATGAACTGTTTTGGCTGTTTAAACTCTCCTTTGTACAGGCGATTGTAATAGTTGACGTTGCTCTCTGCCTCAGGAACTGGAATGACCATGCTCTCTTTTTTTTCTCTAAACACTTGCTGTGCTGAAATAGCTCGCTGTAAGTGGTGTTCCTGGAAAATGTAAAGCAGGCAATGTGAGTTGTTTTAATAATGTCAATTCAATACAAAATTCTCTTTAAAATTTACTTTGTTTAATAATTGCAAAGTATTTTAAGAATCAATTAAAAAATAGTTCCTTTGCTACAGACCTTCAGAAAACATTGCCATTATTCTCCCTTAATACTTGTATACATACTGGTATCACTTTAAATGACTATAATTTTAATAAGCATTAAAAAAAGATTAAGTATTCATAAAGTAGAATTTAACATCTCAATTACAAGAAAACTGATCCCTTGTTTGCTAAATCAACTGAGGTGCTTATCACCAATACCAGATAACACAAATAAAAGCAAACAACAGGAAAAGAATTTATATCAGATTCTAAGTATCTTCCGCATTTATACACCTCAAACTTCAAAAGTACAAAATTCTCAATAACACAGAGACAAGAGAAAATTATCATCAACAGATTGTATTAGTATCATGGCAATAAGCATTTTTTAACAAACATGAAAAAATGGTTCTTTAATATACATCCAGATTCTAGTAACTTCTCATTACCTCACCACTTAACAGATACTTTCTCTCTAACCCACTATGAACAATTTCCAACAAAGCACCTTTACTGTTTGGAAGGTAAATTAGGCCATGTCATTCCCCACAGGATCCCCTTTATATTTAAAGGTTAAAATCACTCAATGACTTACAAGATTTTCTGTCTGTCTGATCTTATGTCATACTTCTCTCCTCCTAAACTTTATTCTAGCCACACTGCCTCCTCTCTTTAAGGTTCCTAAATATCTAAATGGATTGCTTCTGAAATTCCTTCAAGTCTCATCTGGCTACGTTGCATTGCATAAATTAAGATTTATGTATCAGGAGCCATCCTTTCAACATTTTTCAGAGCACCTGGTAGATACCAGATACTATTCCTGTCACTGAGAATTATGAGTGAATGAGACAGAAACAGACTTCGCCATTAAAGAACTTAGCTAGTGGAAGATAGATTATCTAAGTATGCAATCACGTCTGAGCTTGATAAAGATGTCTCTTCACAATTAGTCAAACTACTCATTCTGGGAGAACAGATAAAGACGTCCAGTTCAGTTCAGTTCAGTTGCTCAGTTGTGTCCGACTCTTTACGACCCCATGAATCGCAGCACGCCAGGACTCCCTGTCGATCACCATCTCCCAGAGTTCACTCAGACTCACGTCCATCGAGTCAGTGATGCCATCCAGCCATCTCATCCTCTGTCGTCCCCTTCTCCTCCTGTCCCCAATCCCTCCCAACATCAGAGTCTTTTCCAATGAGTCAACTCTTCACATGAGATGGCCAAACTACTGGAGTTTCAGCTTTAGCATCATTCCTTCCAAAGAACACCCAGGACTGATCTCCTTTAGGATGGACTGGTTGGATCTCCTTGCAGTCCAAGGGACTCTCAAGAGTCTTCTACAATACCACAGTTCAAAAGCATCAATTCTTCAGCGCTCAGCCTTCTTCACAGTCCAACTCTCACATCCATACATGATCACTGGAAAAACTATAGCCTTGACTAGACAGACCTTTGTTGGCAAAGTAATGTCTCTGCTTTTCAATATGCTATCTAGGTTGGTCCTAACTTTCCTTCCAAGGAGTAAGTGTCTTTTAATTTCATGGCTGCAATCACCATCTGCAGTGATTACGGAGCCCCAGAAAATAAAGTCTGCCACTGTTTCCACTGTTTCCCCATCTATTTCCCATGAAGTGATGGGACCAGATGCCATGATCTTCCTTTTCTGAATGTTGAGCTTTAAGCCAACTTTTTCACTCTCCTCTTTCACTTTCATCAAGAGGCTTTTTAGTTCCTCTTCACTTTCTGCCATAAGGGTGGTGTCATCTGCATATCTGAGGTTATTGATATTTCTCCCGGCAATCTTGATTCCAGCTTGTGCTTCTTCCAGCCCAGCGTTTCTCATGATGTACTCTGCATATAAGTTAAATAAGCAGGGTGACAATATACAGCCTTGACGTACTCCTTTTCCTATTTGGAACCAGTCTGTTGTTCCATGTCCAGTTCTAACTGTTGCTTCCTGACCTGCATATAGGTTTCTCAAGAGGCAGGTCAGGTGGTCTGGTATTCCCATCTCTTTCAGAACTTTCCAGTTTATTGTGATCCGCACAGTCAAAGGCTTTGGCATAGTCAATAAAGCAGAAATAGATGTTTTTCTGGAACTCTCTTGCTTTTTCCATGATCCAGCGGATGTTGGCAATTTGATCTCTGGTTCCTCTGCCTTTTCTAAAACCAGCTTGAATGAACATCTGGGAGTTCACGGTTCACGTACTGCTGAAGATTTACAAAGGAAGTAAAATATAAACTAAGAGTTTTAGGGTCAATAGCAATTTTGCAAGGCAAAAGAGGAAAAGAAGAAACAATCCAGGCACAGCGAACAGAATATCCAAAATGGACTAGAGCCCAGAGACGTTCAAAAAAAGGCAACCAGTTGAACAAAGGGACAGGACAGTGGGTGCTGGCTTAGATTTGAGAGCTGACAGTGGGTGCTGGCTTAGATTTGAGAGTTTCTTCACCTTCAGAAAATGTTTTTCTTCATAGGACAGAATCCCAAGCTGAAGCACTAAGTATACTTTTTCATACAAATATTACTATCAATTTAGATATTTGGAGTAAAAACTTTTGAGTTGACTAAGAACTTTTGAGGGGATCAAACAGACTACAGCATCAAGAAACTAGGAAGCCAGGCCTTGAATGAGGCCAGCAATTTGTAGCATTAATTAAGCCTGTATTTTCCTACTGAAAGTGAAAGTTGCCCAGTTGTGTCCAACTTTTTGTGACCCCATGAACTGTAGTCCACACCAGGCTCCTCTTGGCTGGGATTCTCCAGGCAAGAAGACTGGAATGGGTAGCCATTCCCTTCTCCAGAGGATCTTTCCAACCCAGGGATCAAACCTGGGTCTCTCACATTGCAGGCAGATTCTTCACTGTCTGAGCCACGTGGGAAGCTCTATTTTCCTATTACCTTGATGATATTTTACCTCTTCTGGTTAAAGAAAGTGATACAGTATGCAATGTCACCCTGCACTGATATAATATTTTATAGTTCTCAAAGTACACCCACAATCACATGCCTACTAGCTCCTTACAATCTTGGGATACAAAGATAGATATTATTTTCCATTTTTATAAATGGCACTCAAGAAACAAGTGACTTACTCTTAGCAAATAACAATGATACATGAGAGAGAGAAATTTCAGGACTCTGATTCCAATGTTTCCTGACTATTCCATCCTTACTAGAAAAGTCTGATAAAAATTATAAAACAGGTTCTTATAATGCTAATAAATCTACAGACACAGGTAACAAAACAAATACACACATTTTTTTATTTGAAGAGATTCTTTTGATGTATATTTGACTTTGTCCTAAATACATTTTTAGGTACTATCTAATTTTTGAAATACATCTTTAACAGATTAAGATTTAACATTAATTTTACAAATGAAAAATTTAAAAACAGATCTTAGATGACTCTCTTCTTAATGCAGCAGACAGATGACAGATGCAGCTAGAAATTTAAGGAGCTAGGCCATGACATACTCCCCCATTTACAGACTAAATTTAGCTCTATGAATAAATTTTCAGCTACCATTTCCTTCCCCAGATTATCAGTCCATATCTGTAAAAAAAAAATCAGAAAAAACAATGACCAGGCTTCTTGAGGACCGTGTTTCATATAATAGTTATAATCAGTGGCAAACACACACAAAAGCCTGAAAGTAGGTATCAGAGTTTTGATTTGTCATTGTATTGGCAGGGAAGAGGTTGACAGGAGTAATGCTGTTCTTGTTAACATGCTGCATTATACATTGGTGATGTTACCTAATTTTTAAAACTAAAAACCATGTGCTACTTAATTTCCTTTATGAAAGCATGCCTTTGACCTAACTCCACAAATGGAATTCATCAGAAGGCAACCAACAAGAGGGCAACACTGACTAAATGAAAATGCTCACCATGGCACTGTTTATAACACCAAAAGTCTAAATAGCAATAAATACATAATTGGTATATAAACTGTTATATTATATCCACAAACTAGAACTCTTAGATAACAGTAGAAAACAACGTAACACAGACCTCTAGGGACCTGAAAAAAGGCCTGGAAGAATATAGAATAGAACATTCCACAAAATGCTATTCCTTCTGGGTGCCCTTTTGCAGTTTCAGAATTTTCTATACATTAATTTTCTATAAATCTATATTACTTTCATAAACTAAGGGGGGGAAAGATATAAAAAGTTTTAACATCTTAAATGAAGGAACTCTCCACCAAAAACACAAAATCACTTCTCATGGTTACTTTGACATTCTGAAACATCCTTTGACACCTATCATATTACATATCTAAACATTTTTTGTGTTTTCCTAGAAATATTTTGTTGTTGAGTCACTAAGTCGTGTCCTACTCCTTGAGATCCCATGAATTGCAACACACCAGACTCCTCTGTCTCCTACACTGTCTCCCAGGGTTTGCCCAAATTCAGGTCCATTGAGTCAGTGATCCTATCTAACATCTCATCCACTGCTGCCCCCTTCTCTTTTTGCCTTCAGTCTTTCCCAGCATCACGGTCTTTTTCCAATAGGTCAGCTCTTCATATCAGGTGGCCAAAGTATTGAACCTTCATCAGTCCTTCCAATGAATATTCAAGGCTGATTTCTTTTAGGATCAACTGGTTGGATCTTCTTGCAGTTCAAGGAACTCTTAAGAGTCTTCTCCAGCACAATATGAAAGCATCAATTATTAAGAAAAATATAAAGTATATAATTTCTCTACACTTTATACTCTTCCTAGTAACACATGAGATTATAAGGTAAGCCATTAAACACAAACTAAAAGATGCTATATAATTAATGATTTCGAGTCATGTATAAGTACCAAGCACAATTCTACAAGGTACAAGGTAGAAATATTTTTTCTTCTGGAAATGAGTAAACTACGACTCTGTGATTTCTATGACAGAAATTAGCAGAACTGAAATTTGAATCATTGTTTGTATGTCTCATTTCCATCTTGCCAAACTCATAACCCAATATGCAGGCTAGGTTTCAGAATCCATCAAATTAGGCTGCATACAAAGTTAAACATTCATTGATATTTTAAAAATTTGCATCCAAAACTTCCAACTAAAGATCGCTGATTGAATAACTACAATTATCTACTCTACCTCACTGTAATTATAAACTTACTAGTAAAGGATTAAGAAACTTAAGCCACAATGACAAACTGAATTACAGATGAACCATCAGCACAAAACAGAGTGTAACAAGATTCTTGGAGATCAAAATCAAAAGAGCAAGTTTCAAATACTTACAGAGAAGAAAAAAAAAAATGAGCCCATCTCACTTGTCCTGCAGAAAACAAAATTATGGGGATTGTGAAACACTAGCTAGAATGAGCCAGAATGAGACAAACTATTCTTTGCCTACTCCTCAAAAGCAGATCATTCTTCACAGCTTACACTGACAGAAGAGGGACCTACTAAACTAAGAATGTTGTGACCTACCCCAAATATACAAAAAACTAAGATCGGAGGAGGATGCAAAAGACTCAGAAAAAAAAAGGAAAGAGTTGATTGAACACAAAAAGAAAGAAAAAGACAATTATCTCAGAGATGAAAACTAAAATTATGAGAAGCCTAGTGTAAAATATACTCAAAGACTTAAGTGTGCTTTATATAGGATGTCAAATAACCAAGTGAATAGAAATAAAGTGAAGAAAGAAGTAAAATGAGTAAGAAAGATGACAGAATATAAAAACAGGCAAAGAAGAAATGACACTCATATAAGTGGAGTCCTTGAAGAAAAAGCAAAACAAAAAAGAGAAAATGCAATAGAACTAGTATTTAAGATAAAATATATGATCTATTGATCAAGAAAAGCCCAAGAGGGAGCAAGACGGAACACAAGAACTAGCATTGCCAGACGACCTGATACTGCTTTGGGCAATCAGGAGAAAACGTTCAGCTCACGGCTCTTCCTTGGGAGGGGGCTCTTCCTTGGGAGGGAACGGAAGAGTGGAATGCGGTCTAAAATGTCAGCTTTTGGGGGAGTTGCCCCAGGGACTGTCTTCTGTCTCACTTAACTCAGAAGGCTAATTGGGCCAGCATTCTTTGGATGACTAGGTGCTGTGGAGAAGGAAAAAGAACTTAAGAGGCTTGTTGCCCACATCAGAAAACTCGCAGTAACACTGACAAACACCAGAGGGAGCAAAACATTACAACAAGCTCCTAATAGAAAATCCAGGGAACCCCTCTAATTAGGAAATTATGTGAACATGCACAGGGAAGATGCGTCTCCAGAAAACGTTTCAGGGCTTCGAGACTCCCTACCTGGCTTGATTGCTAAAGCTCTTACCCTATATGAAGCCAGTTCATAAAGACTAGGAGTTACGGTTACTTCTTCAAACACATAAATTATAACAACAGAAAAAAACAAGGTGCATGAAAACATGAGGCAGGGGGCAACTGGACAATCAAAAATAAATAAATAAATAAATCTCCAGAAACTGATCCTAAAGAAATAAGAGATTGGTGAATCATCTGATAATAAAAGTTTAAAATAATCATATTAATAAAGTTCAATGCACTAAAAGAACACAGACGAACAAAATCAGGAAAAACAATGTATGAACAAAATGCAAATATCAAGAAAGAGAGGGAAAACATTAAAACACACACACACAGAAAACATTAAAAAAAAAAAAA
>SJYX01015304.1:13197-23344 GCA_006410675.1 Oreotragus oreotragus | reverse complement strand
CATGAGGTGGCCAAAGTACTGGAGTTTCAGCTTTAGCATCATTCCTTCCAAAGAAATCCCAGGGTTGATCTCCTTCAGAATGGACTGGTTGGATCTCCTTGCAGTCCAAGGGACTCTCAAGAGTCTTCTCCAACACCACAGTTCAAAAGCATTGATTCTTCGGCGCTCAGCTTTCTTCACAGTCCAACTTTCACATCCATACATGACCACAGGAAAAACCATAGCCTTGACTAGGCGGACCTTAGTCGGCAAAGTAATATCTCTGCTTTTGAATATACATTCTGGTATAGAATTTAAAAGATAAAAAACATAAAAACAATGAGATATAAAACTATCTCAATGGACACACCATATCAAGTACTTTTTACAACCACTATCTTTTCCAATTAAACTAGAAATCAACAGCAAAAGAAAACTTGGAAAATTTTAATATGCAGAAACCAAACAACATTTTTTAACAATCAATGGGTCAAAAGGAAAAAATAACAAAGGAATTTAGAAAATAGACAAATGAAAACACAATATAACAAAAACTTAGGGATGCAGCAAAAGCAATTTTAAGAAAGAAGGTTATAGCAATAAATTCCTACCTACATTAAAAAAGAATAGATCTGGAGTCAACAACCTAACTTTACATCTCAAGGAACTAGGAATAGAACAAAACCCAAGTTCGCTGAAGGAAGGAAATAATAAATTAGACTGGAGTAGAAATAAATGAAAATGAGAACAGAAAATTTTTTTAAAACACCAACAAATCTAAAAGTTCTTTGAAGAGATCAACAAAACTGACAAACCCTTACTTAGCTACATGATGGAGAAGGAAATGACAACCCACTCCAGTACTCTTGCCTGGAAAATCCCATGGATGGAAAAGCCTGGTAGGCTACAGTTCATGGGGTCGCAAAGAGTTGGACAGGACTGAGCGACTTCATTTTCACTTTAGCTACATGAACCAGGAAAAACTCAAATACCAAAAATCAGAAACTCAGAGAAGACACATTAAAACTGATGCCCCTGGGGGAGGGGAGAGGGTGATAAGAGACTACTATTAACAATTATATAACAAGTTAACTAATCTAGAAGGAACATAAATTTCTAAAAATATACAATCTACAAAGGTTAAATCATGAAAAAATTAAAAACATGAACTACAGAAATGATACTGAATCTACTGAATCATTAAACAAACAACTCTCAACAATGAAAAGCTCATCATCAGATGGCTTCACTACTAGAGAATTCTACTAACATTTAAGGACTTCAATCCTTCTCAAAATCTAAAAATAACTGAAGAGAGGAGAAAACTTTCAAACTCAAGAGTCCAGGATTATCCTGAAACCAAAATCAGACAGATACTACTTGGGGGGTGGGGATATGCAAATGAGAAAAGGTAGTCAATAGGCACAAAATGCCAGTTATAAATTTAATAAGTCCTGAGAGTGTAATGTACAGCATAGTGACTACAGTTAATAATGCAGTACTATATATATGAAAGTTGCTAGGAGAGTACATCTTAAAGTCCTCCTCACAAGGGAAAAAAAAAATTTGTAACGATGTGAGGTGACAGATGTTAACTAAACCTATTGTGGTAATCATTTTACAACAAACACATACATCAAATCACTATGCTGTACACTTTAATACAATGTTATGTGTCAATTTTATCTCAATAAACCTGGAAGGGGGAAGGCAGAGGGACACTACAAGTAAAGCAAAACAAAACAAAACAAAAAACAAAAAAAAAACCCTACAGACCAATATTGCTGATGAATAACAATGCAGAAGTCCTCAACAAAATACTAGTAAACCAAATTCAACAACACATGAAGATGATTATATATCATGACCAAGTCGGATTTATTTCTGGAATGCAAGAATGCTCAATGTATGAAAATTGGTCAATGTAACACACATAAGAGAATGAAGGACAAAAATCACATGATTATTTCAACTGACACACTGAAAAAAATCCAAACTCTTTCATGATACTAACACTCAAGAAACTAGGAACAGAAAGAAATCGTCTCAAGCCCACAGCTAACAATATACTCAATGGTGAAAAACTGAAAGCTGTTCCTTTAAATCAGGAACAAAACAAGCAGACCTGCTTTTGCCAGTTCTTTTTCAACACAGTACTGGAAGTCTTAGGAAGAGCAATTATCAAGAAAAAGAAATACCAAATTGGAAAGGAAGAAGTAAAAATATCTTTGCTCACAGATGATATGATCTTTTATGCGTTGTTCAGTCACCAAGTTGTGTCAACTCTTTGCGAACCCGTGGACTGCAGCATGTCAGGCTTCCCTGTCCTTCACCATCGCCCAGAGCTTGCTCCAACTCATGTCCACTGCGTCAGTATATCAGTCTGAAGGTTGCTGCCATTGTTCAGTCACTCAGTCGTGTTCGACTCTTTGCGACCCCCATGGACTGCAGCAAGCCAGGCTTCCCTGTTCTTCACTAGCTCCCTGAGTTTGCTCAAACTTATGTCCAGAGTCCGTGCTGCCATCTAACCATCTCATCCTCTGTTGCTCTCTTCTCCTTCCGCCCTCAGTCTTTCCCAGCATAACGGTCTTTTCCAATTAGTTGGCTCTTCACATCAGGCGGCCAGAGAACTGGAGCTTCAGCTTCAACATCAATCCATCCAGTGAACATTCAGGGCTGATTTCCTTTAGTAGAGACTGGTTTGCTCTCCTTGCAGTGTTATTTACAATAACCAAGTGGTAGAAGCGACCCAAGTGTTTACTGGCAGATGAATGCATAAACAAAGTATGGCACATACATACGGCGGAATATCAGTCAGTCTTAAAAAGGAGGACAATTCTGACACATGCTACAACATGCGTGAATCTTGAGGATATTATAAGTGAAACAAGCTAGTTACAAAAGCACAAATACCACACTGCTTATATGAGGTCTAAATAAAATAGTCCAATTCTTAGAAAGAGTGGTTGTTGTCAGGGGCTGGGGGAGGAGAGAAAGGAAGCTGTTGTTCAATGGGTATAGAGTTTCAGTTTTCCAAGAAAAGTGCTAGATATGTTACATAACACTATGCATGCAGCTAACACTACTCTACATCTAAATATGATTAAGATATTACACTTTAAAACACTCACCAATACCTGGCAAAAGTAATACAGAACAACAGACTCTGGCATATATTTGAATAAAACTATTTCAAAAATAATGAAAAAATCCTCAAAGCAAGCAATAATAGTTAACAATAACATACAACTTAAATGGCCAAAAGAATCAGATGAAGATCAGACTTTAACATTTATAAAGCAAAGAATCAATAAGGCAGCATTTCCAGAAACCTCAATGAACATAAAGTATGAATCACAGATTTTACATCCAGCTAAGTTATCTTTCAAGTACCAAAGCTATACAAAGTACTCAGGGACTTTAACAGAGGACTTTTGAGAAATCTACTAGAATAGCACTGTTCAGAATATAATGGGAACTACATGTGTGAGCCACATATTTAAATCTTCCAGTAGTTACAGTAAAAAAGAGTAGAAACAGGATGAAATTAATTTTAATATCTTATTTAAGTCAATATAAATATCCAAAATTTATCATTTCAACACGGAATCAACATAAAAAGGTATAGAGATATTTTACATTTTTTTTCTTTCATACCAAGCCTATAAAACCTGTATGTAACACATGTGTTTTATATGTATGGAACATCTCAGTTCAGCCATATTTCAAATGCTCAACAGCCACAAATGACTAGTATAGGCCACCTTTATCTTGGGTTCCATCTAACCAAGATATCAATGGAAAACTTCAGCAAAATTATACACACACACACACACACACACACACACACACACACACTTACTTATATTCACGTATCTCAAAGACGGGAAAAAGGGTAGAAGATTAAGATACAAACATTTGCACACTAAAGTGGAAATAATGCAACTAAAAATGGGAGAAGGAAAAAAAGATTGGAGCAAAATTTTAACAACTAGCCAATATAACATAATACAAAAAATTAAATGTTATGAAAGACTTGGGATCAAACATATTCAGCCATATTAATAAACATGAATGGACTTATAACATCTATGAAAACAAAAAGATTTTCAATTTGTCTTAAAACTCTAAACTCAATTATATGCTTATACAAGAAATATCCTACCCATCATCACCCCAAAATGTGGTCAGAAAGAATAAAAAGAATGGATATAAAGTTTATAGGTGATAGATGACAGTAAGAAAGACAAACTCATCCCAGTATCAGACAAGCAGAATTCAAGCCAAAGGGTATTAAGCATGACCCAAAATCCACAATTCATAACAAAAATTTTGATTCCTTTACACATGTATGAATATCGATGTATCAATAATAATTTATGCTCAAATCATTTTATGAAGCAAAAGCTACAAATAGGGAAGGACTGATAAAGATACACTAATAATAACTTTAAAAGACCACTCAGCACAAGGCAAATCAAGTGGTCAAAAAGCAAGCAAGGACCTAAGCAACCAAATAAGGTAAATCTTATTTGTCAAACTTTACACCCAATGCCCCTTAATCTGAAGTCTTCATGGAAATTTCACAAAATTGATCATATATTAGCTAAGAATTACAAAGAATAGATTATTATGGATGGAGTAAAAGGGATAAGAAGAGAGAGACTTTTCTCTGAGGATATAATCTTTAACAGTTCTGAATTTTAGAACCCTGTTAATGTTTCACATACTCTAAAACTAATCAAAATTAATGATGATGCAAAGATAACCCAAATTAGAACTCAAAAAGAAACAACAAATAAACCTCATTTATTAGAAATGAATATTCATGTCTACAATAAAAGGGACTGGGAAACAATGGAATTTAAGTTCCTTTCAAAAATAATGATTTAAAGCTCACTGGTAAAATTTAGACCATATATACTTCAAAGGATTGTTGTAATGATTATATAAGTTAGTAAGGTGTTCAGAATAGTCCACGGCACACTGTCAAGGCTAAAAGTTTCTGATTTTTATTACAATATACCACTAGGGTGCAATATTCAAAATAGTGAAATTCTAAGAACAAAATTTAAAAAAATCAAAATTTTGACAATTCAAAACCTTTTCAACACCCAAGAAAAAGATGTCCTCAACCTGATAAAGGGCAGGCAGTACAGTGGAAAACCTACAGATAGCATCATACTTAACAGTCAAAGACTGAATTCTTTTCCTCTAAGATCAAAAACAAGCCCCCAAAAGTCTATTTTCCCTGAGTTTCTAGTCAGTGCAGTGAGGAAAGAAAAAGAAATGGCATGCATATTGGGAGAAAAAAAAAAAGTAAAGCTTTGTACATGACATGGTCATGGAGAAAGAGAATCTGACGGTATCTCAACAGAGCTACGTTTTAACTAAAAAATGAATCATGGACTTCAAGTCAATATTTGTAACACAATTGTATTTCTATTATCCTAGCAACTGAAAATGAAAATAAAAGGCTATTACCATTCAAAACAGCATTAAACCACTAAATATTTAGAGACCGTAAATATGCCTATGCAAAACTTGCTTGTCAACATAAAGAGAAAGGTGCAGTATGTTCATGAACTGGAAGGTTTCAATATTGTTCAAAAAATTTACTAGTGTAAATTTCCCTCAAAACTAATTCCCACAGATATAATAGTCAACAAAAATCCCAATCAAAATCCCAACAGGCTTTTATAACAGAAATGGACAAGCTGATTCTAAAATTCATATGGAAAGGCAAAAAAAATGCAAAAATACTCTTGAAAAAAATCTGAAGATCTGATTACAAGCTACATTACAAAATACACAGCTAAATTATTCAAAATCATATGTTATCAGCCTAAGAATGAACATATAAAGCAATGGAAAAGAAAAAAGTCTAAACACAGACCCACCCCCCCACACACACATACACGTAATGAATTTTTAGACAAAGATGACCAATTAATGGGGGAACTGAATGGGAATAAGTAAAGTCTTGTCAACAAACTGTCTGGATGTCAGTTTGGGAAAAAATAACCCATACTGCTCTCTCAACTTACACACAAAAATTTATTCAAAGATAGGTCACATACCGAAACACAAAGTCTAACTTGTAAAATACCTACAAGAAAACCTTAGTATATAAGAAAACCTTAGTAACTCTGGGTTTGGCAAAGATATCTTAGGACATAAAACAGAACAAATTATATATGAAAGAACTGATAAACTGGACTTCCTCAAAATTAAAAAACTGTGCTATTCAAAATACATTCTTAAGAAAATGAAAAGACAAGCCAGACTGGAGGAAAAATTATTCACAGTAAGTCTGTGAGAGGCCTTGTATGCACAATATATAAAGAACTCTTATAACTCAATAATAAGAAAAAACTCTATTGTTTTGTGGGAGTTTTTTGTGAGGCATATGTGATCTTAGTTTCCCAACCAGGAGAACCCTCAGCCCCTACATTAGGAGCACAGAGTCTTAACCACTTGACCGCCAAGGAAGTCCTGAAAACAACCCTACTTTTAAAGAAAATGAGCCAATAATTTAAAGAGATATTTCAAAAAATAAGACGCAGGAATGACCAATAAGCACTTGAAAAGATGTTCAACATCCGTGTACCAGGAAAATGCAAAATAAAATCACAGTTTTGACTACATACTCACAAAATGACTAAAATTAAGAAACTGATAATATCAACTGCTGGTGGGAGCATCAACTGATATCACCACTTTGTAAACTGTTGGGGAGTTTCTTATAAAAATACACTTAGCACGAGATCCAGCAATCCTACTTCTAAGTGTACACCTGAAAAGTGAGATGCATGCCCACGATTCCTAGGCAGGTTGATAAGAAGTCTGGGGTCCCCAAGAAGGAAAAAAGGGTCTGGGGCTCTCGAAGAGGAGATAGGGGTCTGGAATTCTCAAGGAGGAGCAAAGGACAAACATCTTTTTTTTTCCCTCTACATTCCTTAGTCTTAATCACAAAAATGTTTTTTTCTTTAAGCCTGGAACTAATGATTACACAACAAACAACGCAGTTTAAACTCAGTATTAAGGATTGTGTATGTGGCTTCCCTTGTAGCTCAGTTGGTAAAGAATCTGCCTGCAATGGGTCGGGAAGATCCCCTGGAGAAGGAAATGGCAACACACTCCAGAATTCTTGCCTGGAGAACCCCATGGACAGAGGAGCCTGGCAGGCTACAGTCCATGGGGTCGCAAGAGTTGGACACGACTTAAGTGACTAAGCCACCACCAAGGATTATATAACAATAATGTAGCCTGCTGCTGCTGCTGCTGCTAAGTCACTTCAGTCGTATTCGACTCTGTGTGACCCCATAGACAGCAGCCCACCAGGCTCCCCCATCCCTGGGATTCTCCAGGCAAGAATACTGGAGTGGGTTGCCATTTCTTTCTCCAATGCATGAAAGAGAAAAGTGAAAGTGAAGTCGCTCAGTCTGTCCGACTGTTAGCGACCCCATGGACTGCAGCCCACCAGGCTACTCCGTCCATTGGATTTCCAGGCAAGAGTACTGGGGTGGGGTGCCATTGCCTTCCCCAATAATGTATCCTGCTTGACTGCAAATGGTGACTGCAGCCATGAAATTAAAAGACGCTTGCTCTTTGGAAGAAAACTTATGACCAACCTAGATGGCATAATAAAAAGCAGAGACATTACTTTGCCAACAAAGGTCCGTCTAGTCAAAGCTATGGTTTTTCCAGTAGTCATGTACGGATGTGAGAGCTGGACTATAAAAAATGCTGAGCACCGAGGAATTGATGCTTTTGAACTGTGGTGTTGGAGAAGACTCTTGAGAGTCCCTTGGACTGCAAGGAGATCCAACCAGTCCATCCTAAAGGAAATCAGTCCTGAATATTCACTGGGAGGACTGATGCTGAAGCTGAAACTCCAGTACTTTGGCCACCTGATGCGAAGAACTGACTCATTTCAAATGACCCGGATGCTTGGAAAGATTGGAAGGCTGGAGGAGAAGGGGACGACAGAGGATGAGATGGTTGCATGGCATCACTGACTGACTCGATGGACAAGAGTTTGAGCAAGCTCCGGAGGTTGGTGATGGACAGGGAAGCCCAGCATGCTGGAGTCCACCGGGTTGCAGAGTCGGACATGACTGAGAGACTGAACTGAACTGATCCTGCTTGAGGGCAGTTTCTCCTTCCTGAAAACCTTCTGGCTAATCCTGTTATCTTAAAATATAAATTACGGGAGTGGGTCTAGTAATATCTTTACAACCTTGAGACCGTCTTTCAATTTATTGTAATAACTAATTTAAAAAGTTATAGCTCCCTTGCTTAGACAAGTGAGGGGGGCACTCTCCATCCCCCTTCTGATGTCTGTGTCAGAAGCTTTCTCTGTCCCTTTTCTTACTTTAATAAAACTGCTACACAAAAGCTCTTGAGTGATCAAGCCAGGTCCCTGGTCCCGAGGCTAAATCATCTTCTTTGGCGATCATGAATCCAGCTTCGTTCGCCATAAGCAATCATCTTGGGGGCTCATCCGGGATCTTCAGGACAAGGTAAGAACACTCAGAGCTCTAGTCTCTCTGCTTTCTCAGTACGCACATTTTCCGCTTTACTTTACTAACTCTATGGTGTGCTTGTGTGAATGAATGACACATCTTACAAGAAGCAAGTGATGAGCCCTGCTCTGTGGTTTTGTGGTGCCTTGTAATGACTGAAGGCAGCCCCCAAAAAGAGGAGCCTTGTTGGGGGTTTATACTGACCTGCCAAAGCCAAGAGAACCAAGGTCCCTGCTAGCAGAGTGACCAGAGATGGGCAAAGCATGTGGACCAAACTTTCCTTTCTCAGTCCCCTCTTCTGGTCCCTTTGATCATTTCATAATTGCATGGGGATAGAACTACTAGCCTAATCTGTCAGCTCATAGACTTTAAAGGGAACTGTGATCCATGCTGTTACTACTTACTTTTACTTAGACCCCAAGTATGGAAGTGCCTAGCCTTGCTAGGAGCCGGAAGTTACAAGAGCATGTTTGGGAGAGAGGCAGAGTTCTAGCTCCAGGGACGTCTCTCAGGCTAGAGGTCACTCTCTTGGCTGCCTGCCTCAGGGGCCACCGACCTGAAAGTGAGTCTTTGTCATGGCTGTGCCTCTGATCTACGTGGACAGAAGCACTGCTGGTGACCATGAGGTTTTTGAGGACACAGATGGGGAACTGCAGGATCTGGTCAGACTAGAAGCACAATGGGCTTCTTCACTTGGTAGTGCTGTTAATGGATCAAAGGAGGCTCTCTGGTAGCTTATGTCTCAACTCCTTAGATATTCTTTTTGTGGAATCTGTGGAAATGAACTGGAAGTTTGGTCCTAGTAGCTTGAGGACAAAAATCACTTTTTCCTCGCTGGCCAACCCTTTTGCTATCACATGTATTGGCGTGCTGACACTCAGAAGGGACATCTTGGTTGTTGTTTATCCCGTTATGATTCACCATTTCTACTGCGGTCAGAACTGTACTCAGGAATGTGCGCAGGCACACGTGAGATGGATGCTTCCCCTAGTAGTCCTGGCTTGGGAAACATTCTGGAAAACTGCTCTGCTCCACCCCGGGTGGCATCAGAGGAAAAGGGCAAATCAAAGACAGGTCTTGGTGGTATGGAACTAAGTCAATCTGAGATGCCATCAGGTCTACCCCCGGTGTGTCTCCACCCCGCCTTGGTGGTAGAACCGGGAGGGACAAGTTCGGCGCCTGTGTTGGTAAGGGACACACTAAGTCTGTCTACACCCCCATCTAGAGCAGGGAGGAATGCCTCTGGTAGAAAGAAGCCACAGCTGTGGATCCCGCTTTTTCCTCTCTTACAGATGGGAGCTAACCATTTCAGAACCACTCCTTTAAAATGTATTTTAAAAAATCTGGGACAAGTTTGATTCCCATAATTTAAAAAGACATGCCTGATCTTCTTCTGTGATACTGAATGGCCACAGTATCCTTTGGAACACGGGGAACACTGATTGGTTGAAGGGTCTCAATTACAATACTGTTTTACAATTAGACCAGTTCTGCAGAAAACAAGAGAAATGGGTAGAAGTACCATATATATTGGGCTTCCCTGGTGGCTCAGAGGTTAAAGCGTCTGCCTCCAATGCGGGAGACCTGGGTTCGATCCCTGGGTTGGGAAGATCCCCTGGAGAAGGAAATGGTAACCCACT
>SJYX01015303.1:316613-424390 GCA_006410675.1 Oreotragus oreotragus | reverse complement strand
GGGCTGGAGTGGTCACAGTGGTTTCTCTGGGAAAGAATAAGCAAGGCAGGGTCAACAGGCGTGAGACTGGCTGAGTGGAATAAATCAACAGGTTCGGCAGTTTTGGCGGTGTCCTTGCTTGCCTGGGACCTGGGACCTGCCCTGAGCTGGTTAGGGCAAGTCCACAGTGGACCAGAGCGAGAGAACCCAAGCAAAGAGGTAGCTGGGGTATAGGCTCTGGGGTGGTTGGTTCTACTGGAAAAGCACGCTCACAGATGAGTTCTTTTCGCTCTGGAAATGGGCGGTCAGTCACCAACGCAGACACATCTGTACCGGTCATGCCATAACTGCCCATCCCCACCGCCCCACCCCGAGCCCCTGGTGGCGTCTGCTTTCCGTCTCTATGAATTTGCCTATTCGAGGCACCCGATATACATGGAAGCATACGATATCCATTGTATTGTCTTCTGGTTTGTGGCTTCTTTTGTTGGAGGGAGGAAATCAATTCTGACTCCATGTTGGAAACTGTTTCTTTGACTTGCTTTTATTATCATAGTCATACTCAATGGCTTCCCTGGAGGACCCTGCCCCTCTGTTTGACTGAAAACTAAAGTGCCTTTGTTCAGCTGGAAGAGAGGTAGCTTGTCCCTGCCCACCTGTGAATGGAAGAGATGAACACCCCCCTTCTGAAGGCTGGCCCTTCCCTCAGAGACGGCTCACCGGACTGAAGACCCTTGCGCTTGCTTGACCCCAGTGCCTCTCCCCCTCTGTTCCCTTTTGACGTTAGTTCCTCGTTGCTCCTTTCTCTCCGATCCATAAAAGAACCTGGCACTCAGCCCCCAGTTAGACGGTTATTTTGAGGCCTAGCCTGCTTGGTCTGCTGGCCCTCTGACTGAAGTCTCTTCCTTGCCTCAGCACTTCGTCTCTGGGATTCATTGGTCTGTGATGTAGTGAGGAGAGCAAGCTTGGACTCAGTGACAATCTCACTTAGTGTAATGTTTTCTAGGTTCCTCCATATTGCGGCTTTGATCAGAATCTCATTCGTTTTATTTTTTGGCTACACTGCATAGCATGTGGGATCTTCATTTCTGTACCAGGGATCATACCCCATACCCCTTGCATTGGAAGCTTGGAGTCTTAACCAGTGGATAGCCGGGGAAGTCCCTGAATGTCATTTCTTTTAAAGGCAGAATGATATGTATGTATGTATCACATTTTATTCATCCACTCACCTGCGGATGGACAGATGAGTTGTTTCCACCACCTTTTGGCTACCATAAATGATGCTGTTATGAATCTGGGTATACGGTATCAGTTTGAGTTCCTGATTTCAGTTTCTTTGGGCATGCACCTAACTGTGGGGTTGCTGGGTCACAAGGCAGTCTTGTGTTTAACTCTTTGAGGAAACGCCATACTGTCTTCCAGTTTCCTTTTGCAGTTTCCACCAGCAGTGGACAAGGATGCTGCTTCTCCACATCCACATCAACACTTGTTATTTTCTTTCTTTTTTTTAAATAATAGTCATTCTATTACCTGTGAAGTGGTATCTCATTGTGGGTTTGATTTGCATTTCCCTATTGTACATATATATATATTACTCAGAATGATTCTATGGGATGCTATTCCCATTGTGAAGGTAAAGAAGTATACATTTACAGGGCTCATGCTGTAAATTCAGGTTGTGTTGGCTTAACTCCAGTGCAGCTGTGCTGATGTCCCATGTGCGTTATAACGTAATAGGTACTTTGACTTTCAATAAACATGGATTAAATGATTTTGAATCTAGCAATGTGACTGGGATTCAGAAAAGTAGTGCTTTATCTCAGCCTATTAGAATATTTTGGGCTTCCCTGGCAGCTCAGCTGGTAAAGAATCTGCCTGCAATGCAGGAGACCCCAGTTCGATTCCTGGGTCGGAAAGATCCACTGGAGAAGGGATAGGCTGCCCACTACAGTATTCTTGGGCTTCCCTGGTGGCTCAGACAGTAAAGAAGCTGCCTGCCGTGCGGGAGACCTGGGTTAGATCCTTGAGTTGGGAAGATCCCCGGGAGAAGGGAACGGCTACCCACTTTAGTATTCTGGTCTGGAGAATTCCGTGGACAGAGGAGCCTGGCAGGCTACAGTCCATGAAGTCACTAAGAGTCGTGACTGAGTGACATTGACTTTCATTTCACTTTTCATTAGACTGTTCTATAACCCGAAGCAGGTTCATTGTGTCATTCTCGCCTCTTCTAAATGTAGGGTATTTGAGCCAAAGGCTGTGCTTACTTTGAGAATGAATAAAACTTGGAAAACTTATTGCCAATTTGCTTTTTAATGAAAGGAAAGGGAATCTTGGAACGTCCCAGAAGTCTTCAACAAGACAAAGGATTTCGAAACATCAGTGTTGAGGGAAAACTTCTCTGACAAATTATTACTAAGCTGAGACTTTCTGTGAGTTCAATAGGTGAGAAAGCTGGGGGTTTAGGAAAAACTTTCCAGAAGAGGGAAGAGTTTGTGCAAAGGCACCGTGGCAGGAAGAAACACAGCATATTAAAGGAACAGAAAGCAACACAGCTGAGTATTGGAAGGCGTTTTCCTTGTGCTTGATAAAGCTGGAGGGTAGATCAGGGCCAAACCTGGTTTGGCCCCTGTAAGACACCCAAATAAATATAAACCTGGAGAAATATCAATAACCTCAGATATGCAGATGACACCACCCTTATGGCAGAAAGTGAAGAGGAACTAAAAAGCCTCTTGATGAAAGTGAAAGTGGAGAGTGAAAAAGTTGGCTTAAAGCTCAACATTCAGAAAATGAAGATCATGGCATCTGGTCCCATCACTTCATGGGAAATAGATGGGGAAACAGTGGAAACAGTATCAGATTTTATTTTGGGGGGCTCCAAAATCACTGCAGATGGTGATTGCAGCCATGAAAGTAAAAGACACTTACTCCTTGGGAGAAAAGTTATGACCAACCTAGACAGCATATTCAAAAGGAGAGACATTACTTTGCTGACTAAGGTCCGTCTAGTCAAGGCTATGGTTTTTCCAGTGGTCATGTATGGATGTGAGAGTTGGACTGTGAAGAAGGCTGAGCACCAAAGAATTGATGCTTTTGAACTGTGGTGTTGGAGAAGACTCTTGAGAGTCTCTTGGACTGGACTGCAAGGAGAGCCAACCAGTCCATTCTGAAGGAGATCAGCCCTGGGATTTCTTTGGATGGAATGATGCTAAAGCTGAAACTCCAGTACTTTGGCCACCTCATGCAAAGAGTTGACTCATTGGAAGAGACTCTGATGCTAGGAGGGATTGGGGGCAGGAGGAGAAGGGGACGACAGAGGATGAGATGGCTGTATGGCATCACAGACTCGATGGACGTGAGTCTGCGTGAACTCCGGGAGTTGGTGATGGACAGGGAGGCCTGGCGTGCTGCAATTCACGGGGTCGCAAAGAGTCGGACACAACTGAGCGACTGAACTGAACTGAACTCCTTTAATGCTTCCCATGCAAAGAAAACTCAAAACTAGCTGTCCCTTACAAAGAATATCTCCAGTTGCCAATGTTAAGATCTGGCGAAAGCTTGAACAGTGAAGGGATGGGAAACTGGGGGAGGAAGAGGAGGCAAAGATGATCTCTAAGTTTTAGGTTTGCAGGTTGGAAGGAGAGCGGTGCCATCCACGGAGCGGGGAATGCTGAAGAAGTCTCCGCCGGGATAAAGACTGTGAACGTGCTATAGTGCTTGCAGAACCCAACACGGGCCTTTCTTCCATCACTGAGTGTTTACTGCTTGGTTAAGGACATAGCCAGGACTGGCTCTGTAATCTGGGGGGCCCAGAGCAAGATGAAAATGCAGAACCTTGTTCAAAGGGGATTAGGAATGCCAAGATGGCAACTGCAGAGCCTTAAACCAAGCATGGGACCCTCTGAGAGCTGGGACCCCATGCAGTTAACTGAACAGGTCACACACTCGTGGAGCTGGCGCTCTGGGCAGACAACAAGGAAGTGGGTAAATTCTGGCTTTCATAAAGCTCATAAGCTGTGGGGGTCAGAGAGATGTAACCGGGTGGTTATAAAAATTATCCTTATCTTTAAGAGCTACATGCTCAAATATTTGCAGATGGAATGATGAGACATCTGGGCTCTGCTCTAAAGTAATCCTGCAGAAGGGGGATGTTGGTGGAAGGTATAGTGAAAACAACTGCTATGAGTTAACTTTTGAGACTGATGATGGCTATATGGGGTTCAATATAATATCCTTTGTAGTTTGGTACATGTTGTATATTTTCCATAATTTAAAAAAAAATTTAAAGAAAAAAACAAGAAGTAACAATACCATGTGAAAAACGCTGTTACAGAAGCTGGAATTTGGAGATTATTTACATACCATATCCAGTTCAGCCTTATTCCAAATCAAAAGTATTTTTGGAATTTATGTGTCCCAATTTGGAATTTGTATGTTTATAAACACAGTCTCAAAAAAGAGCAGAATGAGTTTTTTCTCCCTCTCTTTTGGAATATAATTAACACATGTGTGCACGTGTGTGCTGTGCTGTCGCTCAGGCGTGTCCGACTCTTTGCGACCCCATGGGCTGTAGCCCACCAGGCTCCTCTGTCCATGGGATTTTCCAGACAAGAATAACTGGAGTGGGTTTCCATGCCCTCCTTCAGGGGATCTTCCCAGTGCAGGGATTGAATCCACGTTTCCTGCAGATCCTGCATTGCAGGTGAATTCTTTACCTAGCGCCATCGGGGAAGCCCCATAATTAATATATACTATTGTGTAAGCTTAAGGTTGCACAATGTGATGATATGATACACGTATGTTTTGCAGTGATTACCACAAAATGGTTAGTTAACACTTCCCTCACCTCGCGTAGTTACCATTTTGCTGTGCTGGTGGTGGTGAGATTTAAGATTCACTTTCCGAGCCACCTTCAAGTATATGGCAGAGCACTGTTAGCTGTAGTCACCGAGCTGTACTTAGGTCTTCAGAACTCGCCATCTGATCGTTGGAGCTTGGTCCCTTTGGACCAGCCTCTCCCACAGGCTGCCCTCATCCCACCCCCATTACCACAACCCACTCTGTCTCTATGGTTTCAGCTCACAGATGAGTGTGATCTAGATAAATTTTTAAAAGAGACATTTTATATCAGTTACTTCTGCTGTGAAACACCCCTCAAATTCCGTGGCTTTAAATAGCAATTTTTTTGCGTCTTCTGAGTCTGAGGGTCACCTGGGGAGTCCGGCTGGTTGTGCCTGGCTCCCCGCCTCAGCTGTCGGATCAGCAGGGCCTGGACCCCCTGAGATGGCGCCTGGGCCCCATCTCTCTCTCTTTGGTTGTGGCGGCACCGCACGGCTTGCAGGATCCCCAACCGGGGACTGAACCTGGGCCCATGGCAGTAGAGTCACTGAGTCCGAGCTACTGGGCCGCCAGGGAATTCCCAGACTCCATCACTCACAGGGTGGCCTGCAGAGGTCTTGTGGCTGTGTGTAGCCGACCTGCCTGGATAATGACATGGACATCCTGAATCACTGCTGTGCTCGGTCGTGCCCGACTCTTGGCGACCCTATGGGCTGGCTCCTCTGTCCACGGGATTGTTTCAGGCAAGAATGCTGGAGTGGGTTGCATTTCCTCCTCCAGGGGATCTTCCTGACCCAGCGATCGAACTCGAGTCTCCCCCGTCTCCTGCATTGGCAGGCGGGTTCTTTACCACTGAGCCACCCACCCAGGCCTAAAATGACGGACGGGCCTCACACTCCGCACGTGACCAGCCGTGGGAAGTCACCGGGGCTCAGGTGGGGCTGTCCTGATAGCACTGCCCAGCCATTTTCAGTCCAGAAGGTCATTCCAGAAAGACCCAGGATGGATACAAGGTAGCAGATTTTCCAGCTGTCTGGTTTGTTTCCTTCAATGCTGATGACTCTGGACTGAAAGCTTCCTCTGCTGAAGCCTAACCCCCAGTGTGAGGGTCTCGGGAGGCGGCGGAAGGCGGTTAGGTCATGAGAGTGGAGCCCTCCTGGGCGGGATTAGCGCCTTAGAAGAAGAGGCTCGGGAGAGATGATCATTCCGTCTGCGTTGAGAGGACACAGGAGAAGGCGGCTGTCTGCCAGCCAGGAGGAGGGCTCTCACCAGACCCTTGGTCTGCTGGGGCCTAGATCCTGGGCTTCCAGAGTCCAGATCTGTGAGGAGTAGATGTTTGTGGTTAGGCCACCTGGTCTATGGTGCCTGTTACAGCATCTCAGGCTAAGACAAGGATTTTTCTTTTTTTTTTAATCAGTAGAACATTGTTACTCTGTTTTATTTATTAATTTATTTTTAGTCGTGCGGTGCGGTTCCCGGACCAGGGACGGAATCCACGCCCCCTGCAGGGGAAATGCAGTGTCCTAACCACTGAACCACCAGGGAAGTTCCAATGATCCTTTTAATGGACTTTGAAGAACACGTCTGTTGTTTGGATGCTTCTGTGTTTAGACTTGGATAAAAGAAGCCTTGCTACGGTTAGTGAGGCTGGGGTGTAGGGTCTCCGTAAGGACCAGGTGGGTGGAGAATGAGCTTGGAGGAAGGGCTCTCTCCCCTTCCCCTCCTGGTTCTTTAATGGGGACTGCGTCTCAAGGTATCCTGAATGCCTGGCCTGCCTGGATTCCCCCAGTAAGTGCTGAGGGGAGAGTCCCTTTCAGCCTGGGGAGGGGCTGGCTAGCTGGGAAATGGGAGACCCAGAACACGGAGCCCACAGCTGAGGCCGCTGCTTCTCCCAGCATGTGGACATTCCGCTCTGAACCAGTTTACCTCAGCAGGCCCCAGACACCCCCAGTTAAGGGCTCAGAACAAGGGCCCTCGAAATCAGCGGTCCCCAGCCTTTTCAGCACCAGGGACCAGTTTCGTGAAAGACGAGCTTGCTGTGGACGGGGGCTGAGAGGGGAGATGGTTTCGGGATGATTCAAGCGCATGACATTTACTGTGCACTTTATTTCTGTTATTGTCAGGTCAACTTCACCTCGATCATCAGGCCTGAGATCCCAGAGGCTGGGGACCGCTGCTGTAGGTTGAAGAAGCTGGAGTCCAGCCCGCAGGCTTCATAGGCACACTGTTCAGTGCAGAGTTAAGGTCTTTATTTAACGCAGTCTCCTGGAACTCCCTTCTCTCTCTGGCGTCTGCTGGCAGGAACTGCTGTTGGGGACATCTGAGTCCTAGGAAGCCAGCCAGCACTGCTGACTGGTTCAAGCCAGGAAGAGCTCTCTCTGCAGGGTCCTCACCCACACTGGGCCAGAGAGCAGGGCGCTACAGAAACAGCAAAGCCAGGCCCTGGGCCATGGAGACCACCCGGGAGAGAAGCTTCTAGAAGCTGTTAACCAAATCAAGGACACCACCAGCTACAGGGGAGCTGTACCCTGGGATGCCAGCTTGCTGCCAAATCTGGGGGTCCTCCCAAGACTGAGAGTCACACAGAAGTCAGGTTAACTCTTCAGAATCAAAGGCCATCAGAGCAGACAGCTATAAACAGCCTGCCTCCAGGAAGTCACAGTCCCGGTGGACTACACTGAGCATCACAGATGCAACGTGGGTTGTGGCGTGGTGAGGCCCTGACTTCATCCCAGCCTGTTTCTTCCTTTGTTTGTGAAATGTGCCTGGTCATCTCCATCTCACAGGTTATCCTGAGCAGCCGGTGTGATCGTGTATATGCAAGTACTTTGTAAATAGCACTGCATTTCTTGCCATTTATCCACCCTCCAAGAAACTGAGGCCATCTAAAGGGCAAGGTCTCTGTTCCATTCTTTTTTTTTTTAATTGTGGTTAAAAAAAAAACAAAACTATAACACAAACTTTACCATCATAACCATTTTTAAGAGTACACTTGAGTTGCATTAAGTATATTCATGTTGCTGTGAAGTAGGTCTCCAGGCTTTTTCATTCTGCAAAACTGAAATCCTCTACTCGTTAAATAGCAATTACCCTTCCCCTCTTCTCTCCCCAGCCCCTCGTAGCGACCGTTCCCCTTTCTGTTTCTATGAATTTGACTCTAGAAACCATCTAAGTGGGATCATACCAGATTTTCAACTAGTTTTGAAGGACCAATATTTAGTAGAGCACCTGAGCATTTGTAAAGCCCTCAACAGGGATTTTCCTGGCCGTCCAGTGGTTAAGACTTCGCCTTCCAGTGCAAGGGGGTGCAGGTTCAATCCTTCAAATCTCACATGCCTTGGGGCCAAAAAGCCAAAACATAAAACAGAAGCAATGTTGTAACAAATTCAATAAAGATTGTAAAAATGGTCCACATTAAAAAAAAAAAAAATCTTAAGAAAGAAAAAAAAAACCCTGAATAAATCACTGGCGTGAATGGCAGGAAGCTGCAATCCCTAATGAAGGAGAACGAACATCCCACGTGTTGGCCTGAGGCGTCCCCGATTCAGAGCTGAAGAGGCCACATCCTGGCCGCCGTACCCCAGAGAGCTGCTTCTGCCAAAGACCGCTCGACTCAGAGATCCAGGGACAAACGGAATTATGAGGCTTCCTGCCAAGCTCAGTCCATTCTTCCCAAGGAAAGCTGTTTCCTCGGTGCTGGAGTTTATTTTTAGAGCCTTCTGGCCCCAAGGGTCAGTCTTTGCTCAGAATCGAGTTCCCCGCCTCCGTGAGCCTCCAAGAGACCCGACAGGGGAGTAGCTGAAGCTAACTGGTCTCCAGCTTCTCCGGCTCAGGTCCATGGGGACCCTCCTGCGGGGAGGGCTAGGCTTCGTGGGGCCCGGAGCTTAAGCCGTTTGCAGACCTTCTCTAAGAAAAGAACAGAGAGAGCCTTGGGAACGCGCTTCTCTGGTCCCATGCAGGTTGTGGAGGAGTCCAGACAATCAAAGGCACTGACGCTTAAGCTTCGACAGCTTCATAGTAAACCTTCTCTCTTCTTTCCCGTGCTTTTTTTGTTTTTGTTTAGCATTTTAAAAAACTGAGGTCAAATTTACATAAAATTAATATTAAATTTTAAAGCATACAATTCAGTGGCATTTAGTGCATTTGTGATATTGTGCAACCACCACATTTATCAAGATTTTTCAAGCTTCAGGACAGGCTTATCACGCCAGAGGAAAACCTTGTACCCATTAAGCAGCTGCTCCGCATCGCCCATGCCCTCTGGCCCCTGGAAACTGCCACTGTGCTTTCTTTCTGTGAGGATTAACCTACCCTGGGCACTGCACAGAAATGGAGCCACGTCACACACAAGCTTTCGCGTCTAGCTTCCCTCAGTCGACTTGCAGTCTCATCCACGCTGTGCCACGTAGCAGCACTCCATTCCTGTTCACGGGCGAATTATACCCCGTTCCATGGGTATACCACAATCTGGTTATCCAGTCAACAGTGGAGGGACATTGGGGTCATTTGGACCTTTAGGCTACTGTGAATAATGCCTCTATGAACCTTCGTATGCCAGTATTTCATTGTCTCTTTCTTCAACTGGTTTGAGTATTTTTGAGGAGTAGAGTTGCTGAGCCGCATGAAAATTCTACGCTTAACTTTTTAAGGAATAGCCACAGTATTTCCCACAACAGCTGCAATGTTTTACGTCCCCCCAGAAAAATGCAAGGGCGCAGTGTCTTCATATCCTCATCACCAACACTTTTATTTTCCATTAAAAAAGTACAGCTATCGTAGTGGTATGAAGTGATGTCCTGGGACTCCCCCCCCCACCCCGAGGTCCAGTGGCTAAGACTGTGCTCTCAATGCAGGGTCCCCGGTTCGATTCCTGGTCCGGGATCTAAAGATCCTGCATCCTGCACTGAAGAGTAAAGACCTCTTGTGCTGGAACTTAAGACCTGGCATGGCCAAATAAATAAATGTGCAAAAAAATAAAATAAAAATAAAGTGATGTCACATTGTGGATTCCCTCATTTTTTTCTTTTTCTACTTTCCCTTCAGTTTGCCATTTTTCTGACTTTTAAGAACACCTTGAACACGATCATTTATGTAAAAACCTTTTTTTTTCTTTTTTCCTGATGAATAATAGTCAGTAACAAAGCATTTACTTGGGCCCATGTCTAGTCAGAGCAGTGCTATCAGCCACCAAACATCTCAACGATGGGATATGAATTTGGGGGTGGAAGGTCGGTCTTCTCGGGTAAACTAGGAGCTGGGAGTTGCGCACACTTTGAGGACGTGGACTGACCGAACTGGGAATATTCTGCACTGGAAGCTGACTCGCTCGGGCATCCATCTTCTGTCTCAACTGGGAGAATTATTTACCCTCTGTTTGCTAAGTTTGCCAAAATACCACTGAATGGGTGGCTTAAACAACAGAAACAAATTTTTTCTCAGTTCTGGAGGCTGGAAGTCTGAGATCAAGATGTTGGTACATTTGGTTTCCCCTGAGGCCAGCGGCGCAGATGGTAACAAAACAAAACCAGCCTGCAAAGCAGGAGACCCAGTTTTGATCCCTGGGTGGGGAAGATGCCCTGGAGGTGGGCATGGCAACCCACTCCAGTGTTCTTGCCTGGAGAGTCCCATGGACGGAGGGGCCTGGCGGGCTGCAGTCCTTGGGCAGACTGGAGCGACTTAGCACGCACGCCCGAGGCCTCGCTCCTTAGTCTCGGGGTTCACCTCCCCTCGGAGCCTGCACGTGGCCTGGCCTCTGGCGCAGGTACTCCTGGTATACCTCACTCTTCTAGCAGGGACACCAGTCACAGAGGGTAGGGGTCCCACCCACGTGACCTCATTCAGCCTTAATTACCCATTTGAAGTTCCTGTCTCTAAAGACATCACATTGAGAGTGAAGACTTCAACACATGAATTTATGGGGGACACAATTCAGACCCTCTGAACTTTGTCCTTATCACTGTGGTAAAGAGAATTGAAATCAACTAGAAAAGTCTGAAAGTGAAAGTGAAGTCGCTCAGTCACTCTTTGTGAGCCCGTGGACTGTAGCCTACCAGGCTCCTCCGTCCATGGGATTCTCCAGGCAAGAGTACTGGAGTGGGTTGCCATTTCCTTCTCCAGGAGATCTTCCCGACCCAGGGATTGAACCCAGGCCTCCCGCATTGTAGGCAGACACTTTACCATTTGAGCCACCAGGGACGTGGCCAAAGTGAAAAGTCTAAAGGAAACTAAAAAGTGAAATCTCCTCTGTCATGCCATTAATTGGATCAGGGAGTCAGACCAGACGGTGAGATAGGACAGAAAAAGCTGTGCCCTCAGGGCCAGGAGGGGTCCGCTTTCTGCTCAGAGGCTACCACCAAAGTCCTTTTATTTCAGTGGCCCAGGAGTTTATTATGAGGATCAAAAGAGAAAATACATTTGAAAGTGCTTTGAAATTTTAAAGCACTAAAAAAAGCAAGCCATTATTATTCCTCCCTTTCTGGTCCATAGGATGCAAACTCAGCTAAGCAGTTCTGTTTCATCACTAAATGCCACCTCCCTCAGTGTTTCACTTACAGCATTTGCCGCTGACTTAGTAATGATTAGGCCTTGCTGTCTTTCTGTGACAGAAAATCCCCAGTAACAGCTGCTTTAACAAGCGAGACCAATTGAAGAAGTAAGCAGTCTGCTTCAGGACGTCCTCAGGGAGCAGCCCTTATGGTCCAGCATGGTGGCAGTAACATCCCAAATACCAGGATGCGGGAAGGGATGATGAAGAAGGAAGGAGGGGGAGACGTGAGCCACACAGCCCGCATCTGCCCATCCTCAGTGGCCAGAGCCTCATCACACGGCCACACCTGGCAGCAAGGGAGACCAGCAAACGGAATCTTTACTTTTCTGTGTGTGTATGGGGGTGGGGGTGGTCATGTCCCTTAATACACTTTTTATTACTAGGAGAGATGAGAAAAACAGATATTGCAGAAAACTAGAACTCTCTGCCTTATAATGGACTCCTCCAATCCTCTGTATTTCAGCAGTTACACAAGTCAATCAAAAAGAAGCTATTAAATGAACCAAGAAATAAAGTATTCTGATGGGTGTGGTTTCATACCAAAAAACTGATTTTAATATCTTGAGTCAGACTCCACAGTTTAGAGGTGAGCTGAAATAGATAGACTCGTGCATATAACTAGGAAGATAGTACTATGACATAATAGAAAAAGGAGTTTTGGAAGACACCAGTTCAGTTCTGCAGGGAACCTCCTAAATCAGTTCCTCCCTGAATCAGGAAAGGGTGCCAGTGTTTTAAAATCCGTGCCTGCAGAACTTTAATTTACGGGGGCAACTGAGTGATGACAGGGAGAGGCCATTGAAAGAAGAATTTTATTGCTTCCATTTCCCAGGAGATGATGGCAGGCCATGCCATGCAGGGCCACAGGGAAAGCACCAGATTTTGGTCAGAATAAGAGGAAAGCTGAAGCCAGTGTCTTAATTGTGTTTTCTATGGAAAAGACCTCAGGGCAGAGTAAGCAGCTGAGGAATGGCTGCTGCTAAGTCACTTCAGTCGTGTCCAACTCTGTGTGACCCCATAGACGGCAGCCCACCAGGCTCCCCCATCCCTGGGATCCTCCAGGCAAGAATACTGGAGTGGGTTGCCATTTCCTTCTCCAGTGCATGAAAGAGAAAAGTGAAAGTGAAGTCGCTCAGTCTGTCCGACTGTTAGCGACCCCATGGACTGCAGCCCCCAGGCTCCTCCGTCCATTGGATTTTCCAGGCAAGAGTGCTGGGGTGGGGTGCCATTGCCTTCCCCGTGAGGAATGGCTAGTCTGGAGAATTCCAACGGGCTTCGGCTATAAAGGAGGTTTTTAGTGGGCTGGTGCCTGGCCCTGGGATGGTTAGGGAACTATTGATAAAAAGGTCACTGGAGCTGTCGACTTGGGATTGCTTGGTTTGCACAGGGGAAGTGCTCTCCTAGGTATGTTGTCGGGCTTGCCAGGTGGTGCAGTAATAAAAATCCACCTGCCAACGCAGGAGACGCCAGAGACTGGAGTTCATTCCCTGGACTGGGGAGATCCCCTGGAAAGGGAAATGGCAACCCACTCCAGTATTCTTGCTGGGAAGATCTCACGGACAGGGGAACCTGGCCGGCTACAGTCCGTGGGGTTGAGAAGAGTCAGACATTACTGAGTAACCAAGCGCAAATGCACACTCATAGGTTGTTATCATCTTTAGGACTCAGCCTGCCTCCCCCTGAACCTCTAAGGCCTTTCTGAGATGTCAAAACATCCTAAGACACAGAAAATTAAAACAGGGTTAACCCAGGGAAGGACAGCCTCTCCCTGAACCTCTAAGGCCTTTCCAAGATGTCAAAACATCCTAAGACACAGAAAATTAAAACAGGGTTAACCCAGGGAAGGACAGCCTCTCCCTGAACCTCTAAGGCCTTTCCAAGATGTCAAAACATCATAAGACACAGAAAATTAAAACAGGGTTAACCCAGGGAAGGACAGCCTCTCCCTGAACCTCTAAGGCCTTTCCAAGATGTCAAAACATCATAAGACACAGAAAATTAAAACAGGGTTAACACAGAGCTGGAACAGATGGAATTTCCATCACCAGGAACAGTGCTTTGCCAGTGGCTGCGCTGTCTACCACGGTGATTCCCAAGCTCTCTTCTAGTTCGGAGACGGCATCGTATGACTTGAAGGAGCTGGTGTTGGAATCAGGCCTGGGCTTAGTTCTGCTTGTAGTCATGTGACTGGGAGAACTTGTAGTACCATCTCTAAAGCTCAACCTCCTTATGGACTGAATGCGTGGGGTAATATCTACACAGTGTTATAATGGGAATTAAGGGAGGCGATGTGTGTGAAGTCTTAGCTCACTACCTGGTTGATAATAAGTGGCCAAAGTTCATTAGTTGGGTTAAAAGAGAATTGAGGCATATTACAATTTTTAAGAGTTTTTTTGAGCCAAAAAAATCTATTCAAATAGGGCAATGCTGAATTGGAAGTGATTAGGACTCCACCAACAGGAGCTTGGGGAGACTTTTATGCAGAAAGTGTTATGTTAGTTGTTCCGTCTTGTCCAACTCTTTACGACCCCATGGACTGGAGCCCACCAGGCTCCTCTGTCCTTGGAATTCTTCAAGCAAGAATACTGGAGTGGGTAGCCATTCCCGTCTGCAGAGTGTCTTCCTGACTCAGGGATTGAACCCAGATTTCCCGCACCACAGGCACATTCGTTACTGTCTGAGCCACCAGGGAAGCCCCATAGAGAAAATGTGGACCCAAAGCAAAGAAATGATCGATGCTGCAACTCAAAGCCACTTTGGATGTGTGCGACTGGTCGTCTTAGGTTTCAGTTTCATAACTTTGAGGCACTGACAGGCTTAGGCTGCCGTGGCCTTAAAGCCACATGGGCTTTTGGTTTAACCGAGCAGTTGTCATTATTGATACTGTTATTAGCAGCAGTTTGTTTACACAGTAGTTTAGACATCCATGAGAAAGAGGTCCTTGTTTATTCAGCATCCACTCTGTGGTAGCCACTGTCCTCGACCCCGGAAATAGCTAAATGGCCAAACAGGTTCCTGCTGGCCTGGAGCTCGGTTCTCTGGGGGACAGACGATGACACGTGGATGAGTGAAATGCAAGCAGGAGACAGGAGGGTGGTCTTGGGAAAAGCCCTTCTTTTCTTGCTGGGTGGCAGGTGCTGTGCTCCCATGCGTCATCCTGTGTAACTCTTAGAACGACCCCATGAGGCTTGCTTTCACATCCCCATTTTACAGACAAGGAAACAAAGAGATTATGGTGCCGGAGAAGGCAGAACGGAGGCTCTAACTGCTCCGTGGCTCTGCCGTGCCGCCTGCCTTTTATTGCCCTGTGTGTGTTGTCTTTTTTTTGCCGTCATTTAAAAACACAGCCTCTAGTTAGATAGGGTAGTAAAATCATATAAATAAAGGAATGTTTAAAGCACAGCTCTTTCTGGTAATTTAGTGTGCTCACTCTCTTAAAGAATAGTCCTGAAAGTATACTTTATCTACACTGAGCCTCTTCCTAGGAAAGCTACTTCATCAGCTTCTGTGTCCCTGAAGCAAAAAGTCAGCCCACGCTAATGACTGGTTTAATCAGAGGCCTGTTCAGTTTATATTTCACCTGAGCTGAGGTTCTTTGGCAGAGGACTTGGGAAATCTCAGACCTCATGGAATGGGAACTTCTAAGCTAGGAGCTGGCAAATATAAGGAAGCATAATTAACCGTTGAGAGCTTAGGAGAATCCGTCCAGAGACTTTCATAATGCTACAGATATGCACACTCCCACTCCAGCAAAACATTTCCCCATGAAAGGTATCTGTGCACTGGATGGTATGTCATTTAACAACATGGCGGACAGGGCCAGTCCCCCTGATTCTTCACTGAATTTCACTTTGTGGAAAGGATCACGTCAACGCTGTATATTGTCACCTTGCTTATTTAATTTATATGCAGAATACATCATGCGAAATGCTGGACTGGATGAAGCATAAGCTGAAATCAAGATTGCCAAGAGATATCAATAACTGCAGATAAGCATATCAATAACCTCAGATATGCAGATGACATCAAACTTATTGCAGAAAGCAAAGAAGAATTAAAGAGCTTCTTGTTGAAAGTGAAAGAGGAGAGTGAAAAAGTTGGCTTAAAACTCAACACTCAAAAAACTAAGATCATGACATCTGGTCCCATCACTTCATGGCAAATAGATGGGGAAACAGTGACTTTATTTTTGGGGGCTCCAAAATCACTGCAGATGGTGATTGCAGCCATGAAATTAAAAGACGCTTACTCTTTGGAAGAAAAGCTATGACCAACCTAGATGGCATATTAAAAAGCAGAGATATTACTTTGCCAACAAAGGTCTGTCTAGTCAAAGTGATGTTTTTTCCAGTAGTCATGTATGGATGTGAGAGTTGGACTATAAGGAAATCTGAGTGTCAGAGAATTGATGCTTTTGAACTGTGGTGTTGGAGAAGACTCTTGAGAGTCCCTTGGACTGCAAGGAGATCCAATCAGTCCATCCTAAAGGAGATCAGTCCTGAATATTCATTGGAAGGACTGATACTGAAGCTGAAACACCAACACTTTGGCCACCTGCTGCGAAGAGCTGACCCACTGGAAAAGACCCTGATGCTGGGAAAGATTGAGGGCAGGAGGAGAAGGGGATGACAGAGGATGAGGTGGTTGGATGGCATCACCGACTCAACAGACATGAGTTTGAGTAAACTCTGGGAGTTGGTGATGGACAGGTGATATAGCCTGGCGTGCTGCAGTCCATGGGGTCGCAAAGAGTCGGACACGACTGAGCGACTGAACTGAACTGAGCTGAAGCCCCCTCCTTTTCTCTCTAGGAATCATTACTTTCTTTCCTTTTTAAAGTATTGATTTGTTTAGCTGTGTTGGATCTCAGTTGCAGTGCAGAGGCTCTTCTTGCGTCATCCAGGCTCCTCCAGTGAGGCTCACGGACTCTCTAGTAGCGGCACGCAGGCTGAGTTGCTCAGCGGCGTGAGGGATCTCAGTTCCCCAACCAGGGATTGAACCCACAACTCCTGCATTGCAAGACTGGTTCTTAAATCACTGGACCACCGGAGAAGTCCTAGAATCCTTACCTTCTTAAACATCCCCAGTTTCTCTTTACTTGCAGGACAATCACTTGGCTGGTTTTGGTTTTTTTTTTCCACCCAGGTCCATGAGCGTTTTATCTCCGCACATGAGTGATGGCATCTCTAATTACAAGTGGGAGCTGCTGAGACTAACTGAGGAGCAGATGCTGGGAGGCTCCTTTACCAGCCACGGATCCACACACCCACCTCAGGCTGCAAGGCTCAAATCTGATGGCCCAGTGAAGTCGGGGAGAACCGTTCTCCGGTGGCTCAGTAAAGAACTGGCCTGTCAGTGCAGGAGACACCTGTTCAACCCCTGGGTCGGGAAGCTCCCCTGGAGGAGGACATGGCAGCCCACTCCAGTATTCTTGCCGGAGAACCCCATGGACACAGGAGCCTGGTGAGTTACAGTCCACAGGGTCGTCAAGATGCAGACATGTCTTAGTGACCGAGCACACACATGACATTTACATTCAAGCCACCAGTGGGAAAGCTGACACTGTCAATGCCGCAGTGCTAGGGACATAATATGCTTCTCGTCTTGTGCTGCGTAAGAAATGACTCAAGACAGAGTAGCTTAAAACAACACCAAAGTCGGTTCTTCTCTCTCTTGGTTTCTGTGGGGTAGAAATTCACACAGGACACAGCAGAGATAACTCATCTCTGTGCCACAGTGTCGAGGCCTCAGCTGGAAGGCTTGGAGATCTATGGGCTGAAATCATTTTTTGGCTCGTCTGCCACACGTCTGCGAGTTCACTCCCAGGATGCTGGCCGTTGGCTAGAGGCCAAGGGATGTTGATCAGAACATCCAGACATGGTCTGTCCGTGTAGCCTGGGCTTCCTCTCGAAATTGCTGGGTTCCAAGGGCAAGCATTTTGGGAGAGGGGAAGAGAGGGTGCCGTGGGGGATGCTGTAGCTTTCTGCTACCTTGATCTTAAAGTCACACATCATTTCTGCTGTGCTCCTTTCATAGGGCAGCGACCACCAGATGTAAGGGGAACCTGTTTCCTCCAGGCGCAAAGAGTGACTGTCCCACTGTAGAAAGAGCACGTGCGACTTCCCTGGTGGTCCAGTCATTAAGAATCCACCCGCCAGAAAAAGGACCAAAAAAAGAGAGAATTTCAAGACTGGTTCTTAGTGCAGGGGGACACAGGTTCGATCCCCGGTCTGGGAACATTCCACATGCCACGGGGCAACTATGCACACTCCAGAGCCCAGGAGCTGCATCTAAGAGTGACTGTCCCACTGTAGAAAGAGCACGTGCGACTTCCCTGGTGGTCCAGTCATTAAGAATCCACCCGCCAGAAAAAGGACCAAAAAAAGAGAGAATTTCAAGACTGGTTCTTAGTGCAGGGGGACACAGGTTCGATCCCCGGTCTGGGAACATTCCACATGCCACGGGGCAACTATGCACACTCCAGAGCCCAGGAGCTGCATCTATGGACGCCTGTGTGCCCAGGGCCCGTGCCCTGCAACAAGGGGGTAGCCCCTGCTCTCCAGGGTAGAGAAAAGCCCACGCGCACCAACAAAGACCCAGGGCAACCAAAAATGACAAAATAGGTCAAAACATAATAAAGCCAACCTTACTTTTTTAAAAAGAAAGAGAACGTGACATGGAAATAAGTATGTAGGTCTTTGGAAAATTAAATCTGCCACCGATGGAACTCAACAAATTCTTACTGAGTAAATACCTGCTCTCAAAGAAGTTAAAATCTGATGAAATAAAACAGAATCATAGAACACTTTTGCTAAATCAAATCTAAGATTAACTATTATTTGCTTCTCAGCTGTTGTTGCTATATCATCAGTGGTATCCAACGGTAGTCTAGATGGATCATGAGATTTTTTTTGATACATAATAAGCATTTGTATTCTCTGAATACTCTGCTTGAGCAAAGGAGACTTAGTTTCAAGTTCCAGCTTGATTTCTGACTAGTTATGTGATCTTGGGTAATTTAGTTAATTTCTCCAAACTCATCTTTCATCATAAAATGGAGTGGTTGACCTCAGTTCAGTCCAGTCACTCAGTCGTGTCCGACGCTTTGCAACTCCATGGATGCCAGCACTCCAGGCCTCCTTGTCCATCACCAGCTCTCAGAGTTTACTCAAACTCATGTCCATTGAGTCGGTGATGCCATCCAACCATCTCATCCTCTGTTGTCCCCTTCTCCTCCTGCCTTCAATCTTTCCCAGCATTGGGGTCTTCTCAAATGAGTCAGTTCTTCGCATCAGGTGGCCAACGTTTTGGAGCTTCAGCTTTAGCATCAGTCATTGCAATGATTATTCAGGACTGATCTCCTTCAGGATGGACTGGTTGGATCTCCTTGCAGTCCAAGGGACTCTCAAGAGTCTTCTCCAACACCACAGTTCAAAAGCATCAATTCTCTGATGCTCAGATTTCTTTATAGTCCAATTCTTACATCTATACATGACCACTGGAAAAACCATAGCCTTGACTAGACGGACCTTTTTTGGCAAAGTAATGTCTCTGCTTTTTAATATGCCATCTAAATTGGTCATAGTTTTTCTTCCAAAGAGCAAGCGTCTTTTAATTTTTGGCTGCAGTCACCATCTGCAGTGATTTTGGAGTCCCCAAAAATAAAGTCTGTCACTGTTTCCACTGTTTCCCCATCTATTTGCCATGAAGTGATGGGACCGGATGCCATGGTTTTAGTTTTCATTTTCTGAATGTTGAGCTTTAAGCCAACTTTTTCACTCTCCTCTTTCACTTTCATCAAGAGGCTGTTTAGTCCTTCTTCGCTTTCTGCCATAATGGTGGTGTCATCTACATATCTGAGGTTATTGATATTTCTCCCGGCAATCTGGATTCCAGCCTGTGCTTCTTCCTGCCTAGCATTTCTCATGATGTACTCTGCATATAAGTTAAATAAGCAGGGTGACAATAAACAGCCTTGACGTACTCCTTTCCCAATTTGGAACCAGTCTGTTGTTCCATGTCCAGTTCTAACTATTGCTTCTTGACCTGCATACAGATTTCTCAAAAGGCAGGTAAGGTGGTCTGGTATTCCCATTTCTTTAAGAATTTTCCACAGTTTGTTTGATCCACACAGTTAAAGGCTTTGGCATCGTCAATAAAGCAGAAGTAGATGTTTTTCTGGAACTCTCTTGCTTATTCCATGATCCAGCGAATGTTGGCAATTTGATCTCTGATTCTTCTCCCTTTTCTAAATCCAGCTTGAACATCTGGAGGTTCATGGTTTACAATGATCCACACAGTTAAAGGCTTTGGCATCGTCAATAAAGCAGAAGTAGATGTTTTTCTGGAACTCTCTTGCTTATTCCATCATCTAGCGAATGTTGGCAATTTGATCTCTGATTCTTCTCCCTTTTCTAAATCCAGCTTGAACATCTGGAGGTTCATGGTTTACATACCGCTGAAGCCTGGCTTGGAGAATTTTGAGCATTACTTTACTAACGTGTGAGATGAGTGCAATTGTGTGGTAGTTTGAGCGTTCTTTGGCATTGCCTTTCTTTGGAATTGGAATGAAAACTGACCTTTTCCAGTCCTATGGCCACTGCTGAGTTTTCCAAATTTGCTGGCATATTGAGTGCAGCACTTTCACAGCATCATCTTTTAGGATTTGAAAGAGCTCAATTGGAATTCCATCACCTCCATTAACTTTGTTCGTAGTGATGCTTCCTAAGGCCCACTTGAATTCTCATTCCAGGATGTTTGGCTCTAGGTGAGTAATCTCATTATCATGATTATCTGGGTCGTGAAGATCTTTTTTGTATAGTTCTTCTTTGTATTCTCGCCACCTCTTCTTAATATCTTCTGCTTCTGTTAGGTCCATACCATTTCTGTCCTTTATTGTGCCCTTCTTTGCATGAAAAGTTCCCTTGGTATCTCTAATTTTCTTGAGGAGATCTCTAGTCTTTCCCATTCTATTGTTTTCCTTGCTTTCTTTGCACTGATCACTGAGGAAGACTTTTATCTCTCCTTGCTATTCTTTGAAATTGTGCATTCAGATGGGTATATATATATTTTTTTCTCCTTTGCTTTTCACTTCTCTTCTTTTCACAGCTATTTGTGAGGCCTCCTCAGATAACCATTGTGCTTTTTTGCATTTCTTTTCTTGGGGGTGGTCTTGATCATTGCCTCCTGTACAATGTCCCGAACCTTCGTCCATAGTTCTTCAGGCATTCTGACTATCAGATCTAATTCTTTGAATCTATTTTTCACTTCCACCATATAATCGTAAGGGATTTGACTTAGGTCATACCTGAGTGGTCTAGTGGTTTTCCCTACTTTCTTCAGTTTAAGTCTGAAGTTGGCAATAAGGAGTTCATGACCTGAGCCACAGTAAGCTCCCAGTGACTGTATAGAGTTTTTCCATCTTTGGCTGCAAAGAATATAACCAATCTGATTTCAGTATTGACCATCTGGTGATGTCCATGTGTAGAGACTTGTGTTATTGGAAGAGGGTGTTTGCTATGACCGGTGCAGGTGTGTTCTCTTGGCAAAACTCTATTAGCCTTTGCCCTGCTTCATTCTGTACTCCAAGGCCAAATTCATTCTGTAATCCAAGTCTATGCCCTGACTAGTAATGGTAAAGAAGCTGAAGCTGAACGATTCTATGAAGACCTATAAGACCTTCTAGAACTGACACCCAAAAAAGATGTTCTTTTCATTATAGGAGAGTAGAATGCAAAAGTCGTTGACTTATTATCAACCAAAATTATCCAAAAACTTTGATATAAAGCAAGAGGATGACTACATGTCCTTTCAAAATCAAATGGAAATGGGACTTCCCTGGTGGTCCAGCAGCTAAGATTCCATGCTCCCAATGCAAGAGGCCCCGGGACTCGATCCCTGGTCGGGGAACTAGGTCTCATATGCTGCAGCTAAAGAGTTCAAACGGTGCAAGTAAGAGTTTGCATGCTGCAACTGAAGATTCCACACGCCATCGCAGAGCTCCAAGATCCCGCCTGCCACAACCAAGACTCAGCACAGCCAAATACATAAACATTTTGAAAAGTCATATTTACTAGCCCAAGGCCTACCCGAAGATCCTCCTGAGTGAGTGAGTGAAGTCACTCAGTCGTGTCCAACTCTTTGTGACCGCATGGACTATACAGTCCACCAAATTCTCCAGGCCAGAATACTGCCGTGGGTAACCTTTCCCTTCTGCAGGGGATCTTCCCAACCTAGGGATCAAACCCAGGTCTCCTGCATTGCAGGCGGATTATTTACCATCTGAGCCACAAGGGAAACCCAGGAATACTGAAGTGGGTAGCCTAGCCCTTCTATAGCGGGTCTTCCTGACCCAGGAATCGAACAGAGGTCTCCTGCACTGCAGGCGGATTCTTTACCAGCTGAGCTCTCAAGGAACCCCCAAAGATCTTCCTAAGGAGCTTTAATTCCCTAGGAGGTATATTTTCATTTTTCTTTCTATTTACTCACGACTAAGACCCATAGTCTCTGAATTTACGTGTTACCTCTTAGATTTACAAGACTGGTGAAGATAACTCCAGAGGTAATAGTTTTACTGCCTTATAGGACAGGGTTCTTGCCTGGAGAATCCCAGGGACGGGGGAGCCTGGTGGGCTGCCGTCTTATGGAGTCGCACAGAGTCGGACACGACTGAAGCGACTTAGCAGCAGCAGAGTATTGACTAGTTTTGTCTGTAACTTAGAAAGTTAATTTTAGGTTACCTTTCCCATCTGACTAAACAACTGTCCATTCATTTAATTCTCTTGTGAGCCAGCATTATCATCCTCCTGGCGCCCTCATTAGTTACATAAGTAATTGACACGTGTTCATTTGATAACTGTCTGAGTCAGGTGTGTTTCAGTTTTTGAAAATTGTTCTTCGGTAGCCCAAAGTTCCGGGGAAGGCAACGGCACCCCACCCCAGTACTCTTGCCTGGAAAATCCAATGGACAGAGTAGCCTGGTGGGCTGCAGTCCATGGGGTCGCTAACAGTCGGACAGACTGAGCAACTTCACTTTCACTTTTTTCTTTCATGCATTGGAGAAGGAAATGGCTACCCACTCCAGTATTCTTGCCTGGAGAATCCCAGGGATGGGGGAGCCTGGTGGGCTGCCGTCTATGGGGTTACACAGAGTCGGACACGACTGAAGTGACTTAGCAGCAGCAGCAGCAGCCCAAAGTTCTATGCACCATGAAAAAAAAAAAAAAAGTAATAGTGTCATAGCAATTCACTGGAGAAAGAGATCTGAAGAGGATCAGGAAAACGCTTTTGAAAATGTTTTTTATAAGAAAGACTTTCAAGAAAAGATCTTGATGGATGTGGATAGTTACAAAATGGAGGCGGGGAGCAGTCTGTGCAGAAGGGCCCAGTAAGTGGGGAAGTCAGCTGAAACCAGAAAGCCGCGATCTGAAGAGGGTCATAAATAACATTTTGAAGCTGACCACATGAAAGGCTATTGATAATCTCAGCAGTTCACCCATTGTGAATCATGAAGATGGAAACCAGCCGTTGTTACGCATTTAAAGCGTATTTGTTTTTGTTTGGCGTTTTTTTTCTTTTTCTGCTACGAGGAGGTAGAAATATGATGGCTTCAGTTTACCGTTGTCTTGCCCTGTCTGCACAAGCCTGCCTGGGTGGCCTTTCACTGGGTGAGTTTAGAAAGGAAATGAAATAGTGCTCTTGGTCATAAAGTTTTAATTTTTTCCCCAGAGCTCTGCAGAACAATCTAGTAAAGAAAGCCCGTGTCCACCCAGGAGGTTCGGATTAGCAGCGAGACTTATGGCGTATATAAAAAAAGAAGGTATTCACTGGTTTTGAAATTTGTCTTTAGAACTCAGGAATTTTTTTTATTCTTTAAATTAAAAGAAAGATTAAGTACAACACTTGGAACCAGCCAAGCCGACCCATTGCAGAAAGCCGTGGAAAAGGGAGCCTGTTTAGAAACGTCCTATAACATCACCTTCTTTTTTAACCCTTTCACTTCTGCTTTGGCGTCTCTTCTCTCAGACACTGCTTTTTTCTTTCTTCCAGTTGTAGTAAGCGATGCATAACAGACGGCTGCCCCGGTGACTCAAGACTGTAAAGGATCTACCTGCAATGGAGGAGACCTGGGTTTGATCCCTGGGTTGGGAAGGTTCCCTGGAGGAGGAGATGGCAACCCACTTCACTTTTCTTGCCTGGGACACCCCATGGACAGAGGAGCCTGGCAGGCTACAGTCCACGGGGTCGCAAAGAGTCAGACACGACTGTGCCGCTAACAACATACATCGCGTGACACTGGCTGTCTTCGCCATTTGGGAGCACACGGTCAGTGGCCGTAAGCACCTTCACGCCGTTGAGTAACCGTCACCTCCCTGCACCTTTAGCGCTCTTTCCATCTTGCAGAACTGAAGCTCTGTGCTCACTAAACAAGTCCCCGCTCCCCTCCTCCTGCTGCCTGGCAACCACCATTCTGCTTTCTGTCCCTGTGACTCTGACTACTTAAGGCACGTGATATAAGTGGAATTGTACAATATTTGTCCTTTTGTGACCGGCTGATTTCACCTAGTGCAATACCCTCATGGTTCATCCACGTTCTGGTAGGTGTCAGAATTTCCTTTCTTTTAAAGTCTTGTCCATTGTATGCATATGGCACATTGTGTTTATCCATTTGTCCATCGATGGATGCATGAGATGTTTCTCGCTTTCTAGCTGTTGTGAATACTGCTGCTGTGAATATGGGTGCACCCATATGGCACGCAGCTTTTAAACGCCTTCTTAAAAAAAAAAAATGCTAGGCATTGTCCAGGAGACTGAAGCAAGTCCAATATCCCCTCAGTCTTGCAAGGGACTTTTTTGAAAACCTTTTGTCTCTCCCTAATCCTAATCAAACTTCTACTTGTTTTCATGAAGAGCAAAGTCATAAGCTGTGATGGCATCTCAATGCAGCATTTCTGTTTACCCTAGATCAGATATTCATGGGCTTCAATCACTGGGTTTTGGGGGGAGCTATTACAGTCCTCCTAGCAGATTTCCCAACTTCCCACACCCCTTTCTGGTGTCAGATCCAGCTGTAGAGACCAGAGGAAGTGGGGCAGATAGTGAAGCCAAACCAATCAGGTTATTCTTCCTCAGAATTTGAAAAGCATCATCTGACAACAAGATCTCCAGCAGAAGCTATTAGGAGTCCCTGCCGCTGCACTTCCAGACCAGCTCTGGTTCCAGTTTTCGCTTCTGTGAACTGCCCAGCATCGCTCAAATGTGTGTGTGCTTAGTTGCTCATGTCTGACTCTTTACTGTAGCCCGCCAGTCTCCTCTATCCATGGGATGCTCCAGGCAAGAACGCTGGAGTGGGTTGCCAGTTCCTTCTCCAGGGGGATCTCCCTGACCCAGGGGTAGAACCCCCATCTCTGGTGTCTCCTGCACTGCAGGCGGATTCTTCACCCACTGAACCATGGGGGAAGCCCTATCATCCAAATAACCCCGTCCTTTTTGCCTTAGGAGATCTTGAGTCAATTTCTATTGCTTTCTCTCCAGTGACAAGCTATTCAAAGACTGATGCTTGAATTTCTTCGAGAAATATAGGAATACCATTAAACTCGTTCGAGAAGAAAATGGCCTCTTCTTATTATGGTCCATTTCTCTCAGCAGGTCTTGAGAGCTATTATTTAAACCTGTCATAACAGAAAGAAAATCTGTCTCTGCTTCCCTCTGGAAACTCCATGTCTGTCTCTGACTCTTTCTGCATCTGTCTGTCTGTCTTTCTCAGAGGAGAAGGAGGAGAATGTAGGAGTACAGAAGGAAGCAGAAGGGATGAGAGTTATGAAGCAGAAACTTCCACTGTGTGAAAAATGAGGAAACTTCCAGAACGGTGTCTGCTCCCTGCTCCTGGGAATGCAAGCCTTCGTACAGGAAGAGGGTGCTTCGATGCAGTGCTTGATTTAGCGCCTCCAGCTTCTGGCACCCTCAAAGTAAAGATTCCCTTTGGTTGGAAAGTTATTCCCATCGTGTTATTCCCATTTTCCATTATTTGCTTTTGTGTTTTTCTTTAAAGGAGAGAATTCCTCCAGAGTCAGAAATTCTCCAAGTGTTTGTTTGAAAGACTTCTCTCGTCTGAGCCCTAGCTCAGTCTGCAGGCTCTTTCTTCTAAAAAAATGCTTCTGGAGGCTGTTCTACAAAGCGTTTAAAATGTGGTGTGGCTCTCTCTTTTCTGAGCCACATCAAAGAGCACATATTGTTTCCTTTCTGAGAACAGCACTCTTTAATGGCGAGAAAGAACAGGAGACAGGGCTGCCAGCCATCCCTATCAGAAGAGATACCGGTCACCCTGACTGTGACAAAGGACTGCTTCTCCAATTCCTCGTCACTTTTTGAAATGGAGGTCCAAGCACAGTAATTACGTCCTGGCATATGTGTCTCTAAAATGCAATCACGCTTTTCCACTTTGAAAACTCTTTGTGAACCTGGGTTAGTAATTAAGCCTCACAGAGCGTCTAATAACATCTAGCAAGCATTCAGCATGAAATATTTAGCAAGACCACAAGTGTTCTTGTTCTTTGATTCAAAAACATCACTTGCAGGACTTTATGCTGTGTGCGTATACGGCATATACTTTCTGTATACGTGTAGTGCAAAGTGACAGATAGAAGAGGCTGTTGCAGCACCGTTTGTTTGTATATAACGTGACAGCATTTTTTGGGTAGCATTTTTCAGAGTGAAATACAGAACCTACCTGAGGCTCATAAATGCCCTTCATGTTTCATCTATCCAGTGGAAAACGATGAGCTATATTCTCATGCGCTGGTACCGGAGGACCTTTGAGGACATAATTTAGAGACAAAAGCAGGCTGCAGAGCCAAGCGTGTGCAGTGCTTCTTGGGTCTGGATGCTCAGTGAGATCACCCAAGGAGTTTTTAAAAATACTAACGGCTGGCTCTCTCCCCAGGAGATCCTGATTTATGTGTTCTGGAAAGTTCCCTCGAATAATTCCACAGTACAGCCAAAGTTAAGGAAAGCTGATATATGATATGCTTCTATTTGCTTAAGGAAGAAAAAATATATATATATATGGATTTGCTTTTTATAAGCTAAAACTATCTCTGGAAGAATATCCAAGAAGGTGGATCAGTGACTACACCAGGGGTGGGAACTGGCTATAATTTTTCATTTCTATAATTTTCAACCATTTGAATCTTATACCCGGGAGTATATTACTTTTCAAAAAATATACAAATTAGGTAAAAGGTTAGAAGTACTCATCTGCAATGCTACTTGAGAAAGAACAGGTAAAACTATTGAGCAAAATGATCTCTTCCTCTCTTTTCCTTCCACCCTCAAAGGCCAATGTAATTTAAGAGAAAGACGCATGAGGGAGGTAACTGTGAAGAAAGAACCACAGAATCAGTTTTGGGGCAGGCCCAACCTTTCTGTTTGGCTTCCCTGGTGGCTCAGTGGTAAGGAATCTGCCTGATAAGCAGAAGATGTACGTTCAATCCCTGGGTTGGAAAGATTCCCTGGAGAAGGAAATGGCAACCCACTCCAGTATTCTTGCCTGTGAAATCCCATGGAAAGAGGACCCTGGTGGGCTAAAGCACATGGGGGTCCCAAAAACTTGGACACGACTTAGCGATGAAACAACAACAGCAGTCCTTTCTGTTTAGCCCAGAATTGGGGCTATGTCAACTGTTGAGGAAGTAAAATACCTATCCATTCATTTGTCCATCCATCCATCCATCCACGCAATAATTCGATAAAACGTATGTTGAGCAATTAATACATGGCAGAAACAGTGACCCTGGTCTTAAGGAGCTGAATCAGGCTGGTGAGAAAGAAATTTAAACCAGTAACAACCATAATCCAAAGTGATGACGGCTCCAACAGAGATACGCACAGAATATTTTGCTTTCTTAAATATTTGGTATTCCCTGCACCTGATGACGATGTAAATGTAGGAAAGCTCATGGAGAGGGAGTTTTAAGTTTACTGACACTGTGTGTTTTCCTACTGGGGACAAGCACAAAGTAGGTGATATGTGTGGGAAAGGGCATGTCCATAATAGGCAAGGAGCGTGGGTGTTTTTTTCTGCCTCAAAATATCACCCCGGTTCATCAGTTAGACTTTCAGTGCTGACAGGATCTCCATGTTCACAAATATGAATTAGAGTAAATTTATCACTGATTCCAACTCAAGAGATATCCTCTTCTCTCCCTTTTTCTGGAACTTCCCAATTCAGGTGATTACTCTGAATTGCATTCTCAACAGTTCATTTCAGTTTAGCTAACAGTTACTGAGTGTCTTATTGGAGATGCTGTGCTGGGCACCGGGGAAGGAAACGAAATAGGACATTGTCTTGTAGCAGGAGAGACGGGCAATTAACCAGAATTCACTGCGCTGAATATGACGCTCCAAGTGTTCATTTTGCCTATGTCCTCCTTTTGAGCAAACAACCAATTCTTAATGCAGGGATCATTTAAGGTACCAACAAACAGGAGGAGGGAGTGATTAATTTAGGGTAGAGAGAGTTTGGGGCAGAGATTTGTGTGGGATCAACTGGGGTGGTATTTGAATTGGGACTGAGGAGTGTGCAATTTCATAAAGATGTGCTACAAAGAGTGAAAAATATTTGTTCGGAATTATGCCTTATAGCATAAAGTGAAGAGGAACTAAACAGCCTCTTGATGAAAGTGAAAGTGGAGAGTGAAAAAGTTGGCTTAAAGCTCAACATTCAGAAAACGAAGATCATGGCATCTGGTCCCATCACTTCATGGGAAATAGATGGGGAAACAGTGTCAGACTTGATTTTTTTGGGCTCCAAAATCACTGCAGATGGTGACTGCAGCCATGAAATTAAAAGACGCTTACTCCTTGGAAGAAAAGTTATGACCAACCTAGATAATATATTCAAAGGCAGAGACATTATTTTGCCGACTGAGGTCCGTCTAGTCAAGGCTATGGTTTTTCCTGTGGTCATGTATGGATGTGAGAGTTGGACTGTGAAGAAGGCTGAGCACCGAAGAATTGATGCTTTTGAACTGTGGTGCTGGAGAAGACTCTTGAGAGTCCCTTGGACTACAAGGAGGGCCAACCAGTCCATTCTGAAGGAGGTCAACCCTGGGATTTCTTTGGCAGGAATGATGCTAAAGCTGAAACTCCAGTACTTTGGCCACCTCATGCGAAGAGTTGACTCATTGGAAAAGACTCTGATGGTGGGAGGGATTGAGGGCAGGAGGAGAAGGGGACGACAGAGGACGAGATGTCTGGATGGCATCACTGGCTCGATGGACGTGAGTCTGGGTGAACTCCAGGAGTTGGTGATGTACAGGGAGGCCTGGCGTGCTGCAATTCATGGGATCGCAAAGAGTTGGACACAACTGAGTGACTGAACTGAAATGAAGTACCGTTTGGAAACTTAATTCGATCTGGAGGCACCTGTAAACTGTAAAGCAAAGTATTGGGTTGGCCAAAAAGTTCATCTAAGTTTTTTGTAAGATGTTACAGAAAAGCTGAACAAATTTTTTTGGCCAACCCAATACAAGCAAGGCATATAATTAAGAATATGTCCTCGAGGGTTAACTGTCTAGCCAAGGACTTGGTAGGGTAGTCTGAATTCTGCCTTACTTCTCTCTTTTCTCCATCCCACCCCTCCCTCTCACCATCACCAACACAAAAACATCTGCTGTAAGCCACAGGGGAATTCCTAGCTTATATTTCCTGTGAAGGCTTCAGCTGGGCAGTATGCAGCTCCTCCTGAAGATCTTTCTCCAAGCCTAAACTGGTCATTGTGTCTAACCTATGCATCTGCTTTCTGGAAGATTAGCAGTTTCTCTGGAACAGGGCTTTCTGTTAGAAGGGATTCTGTTTGGAAAGATCACTCATCCTCAAGGTAATTCTCCTGCCCCAAGAGAATTGGGAAGAAGGGTAGTTGGCATCTTTCAGCAGACCCTATGACCATTCTGGCCCAGCAGGGTCAGCAGTGACAGCTCCTGACTTGGTGAAAATAGTGGTTGTGTGCAATTACAGGTCCTCCAATGGCTTTTCTGTGTTTGGGGAATGAGATTCCATCTACTCATTCCTTTGGGTTTTTAAGGTGATTCCAGGCCATTTGGTTTCAGGATTGCTAATAGCCTAAAGAATAGGTCACAGGCACCAAAAAAGTGGCTTCCCTCGTGGCTCAGTTGGTAAAGAATCTGCCTGCAATGCAGGATACCCAGGTTCAATCCCTGGGTCAGAAAGATCCCCTGGGAGCCATGACAGCCTACTTCAGTATTCTTGCCTGGAGAATCCCCATGGACAGAGGAGCCTAGCAAGCTATACAGTCTGTGGGGTCACAGAGTCAGACATGACAGAGCAACTAAGCACAGCAAATTAAGCCCTGTATTAAGCACTGTGGGGTCCAGAGATGACAGTCATTCTTGAAGAATTCACAGTTTGGTAGAGCAGAAATCAAAGAGAAATCAATGAAAACGTAATGTATTAAGTATGGTAAGAGCAGTGTGACAGAAGAGGGGAATGTCACATGGTTAAGAGCTCAGGATCTGCATTCAGTGGAGCTGAGTTTCAATTCTGACTCTCCAATTATAGGTTGCCGTGATACTGGGAAAGTCACTAAGCTTTTCAAAGCTTCAGTTTTTTTCATTGTAAATAGGAAAATAGTAGTACTTATATACTTTATATGATTTTTTTCAAGGATCAAATTAGATCATACATGCCTAGAACCTAGGAAATTCCCAACAGCATTGACTACTGCATATGTTAATAGTTATGATTAAGTATTATTAATATAATTATCTGAGGGGAGGTAATGTTAGAAAATGTTCCCAAGAGAAGGTGGCATTTGAGCTGAATAATGAAAAATGAAGAGAAGTTAGCTGAATTTGGGCTTGGGAAGATGCTAATGAATTGCTTTTGTTTATTATGCTCAGATTCCTCAAATGAATTTAGATAAGATGATGAATTCAGTGTTAGTCAAACTGAGCTTGAGATGGCTGTGAGCAATACAAGATGTTTTGACTTCTTCATTCTAACTCTACTATAATCTCAAATCTTATATATCTACTCTATCAGTGATTATAGCTCCATGAGATGACTATAACTACTAGTATTTTTTCTACTTGATTTTGAATACTACAGATAGAAATAGCAAAACAAATTGATGAAGCTAGAATTGTACCCAATAAACTTTGTTTCAGTTGAAAAATTGACATTTATGTCTTCTTAGCCTAGGAAACTAGACTTGATAGCAGAAAAGAAAAAAGAGACCACAGAAGAAAATAAAGTTTGAAAGTGAATGTCGCTCAGTCTTGTCTGACTGTCTGTGAGACCCCATGGACTATACAGTCCATGGATTCTCTAGGCCAGAATACTGGAGTGGGTAGCCTTTCCCTTGAATGCACTCTACAGGAAGTTAATGTAGAAATTAAGTGGTCATAGTCAAGTTCATTCCAAAATGTATCTTTTAGTTGAAAAATCTTCCATATTGATATAATTCTGATGAACATATTTGAATTCATAAACACAGAATCAGAACATCCATGAGTGCCAAATAGGGTCAAAATCTCCAATGCTTGCCTGTGACATCCAGGTGGTGAGCCAAGGAAGCAAGTGGAACTCTGTCCAGATCTTAAGAAGTCAGAGTACTAAAGTTTTTTTTCAGAAGTCTTTTATTATTAGAGGAATAATTGCTTTACACTGTTGTAGTGGCCTCACTATACATCAACGTGAATCAGTCATAGTTATATATATAGCCCCTCTCTCTGGAGCCCCCTTCCCCCCCACCAACAAAATCTCCAATGCTTGCCTGTGACATCCAGGTGGTGAGCCAAGGAAGCAAGTGGAACTCTGTCCAGATCTTAAGAAGTCAGAGTACTAAAGTTTTTTTTCAGAAGTCTTTTATTATTAGAGGAATAATTGCTTTACACTGTTGTAGTGGCCTCACTATACATCAACGTGAATCAGTCATAGTTATATATATAGCCCCTCTCTCTGGAGCCCCCTTCCCCCCAACCATTCCATCTCTCTATGTCATCATACAGTGCCAGGCTGGCTCCCTGTGTCATATAGCAGCTTGCTCTTTATATGTTTTACACATTGATAGTGTATATATTGTCTCTGCTGCTTTCTCAATTTCTCCTTGCTGCCTCTTCCCCTGCTATGTCCGTAAGTCTGTTCTCTATGTCTGTGTCTCCTTCTCTACTCTGTAAACAGATTCATGGATGCAGATAAAGAGGTTGAAGTCATCACACATAAATGTTAATCTGTTCTTTTGCATCTTTCATAAAATAAAAATACCTGGTAAGAACTTAATAAGTACATGAATTTTAGATTCTCTCGAGTCAGTCCTGCAGACATTATGAACATAGAAATTGCACCTATAGTGTGAATCATTTTAATTTAGCACTTACTGAATATTTTACAAAAATAAACTTTCATGCTTTGAAAATGATTATAGCAAAATTTAGGTCCATCAAGACTTGGACACCTAGAGTGTTAATCACAAGTCCTACCAAGAAAATAGACTATTTCTAGTTCATAACATGAAAAAGAATGCTTTTTTTTTTTTTTGCCACACCATGTGGCATGTGGGATCTGAGTTCCCTGATCAGACTCTGCAGCCCTTTGCATTGGTAGCAAGGAGTCTTAACCACTGGACTGCCAGGAAAGTCTGAAAAAAAAGTTTTAATTCATGATATTTCTGTAGTGATTGTGGGTCTAGTCAGGTTTTGTTTCTACTTGTGTCCTTCTTGGAAGAATACATTTTTTCCTAAGAAACATTTTGCCAAATATTTCAAGTATTTTTTTTTCATAGTTCTCTCTCATTTACAAAATCTCTACTTCCTTTTTTAAAAATTTTTTTTATTGAAGGATAATTGCTATATAGAATTTTGTTGTTTTCTGTCAGACCTCAACCTGAATCAACCATAGGTATACATATATTTCCTCCCTTTTGAATTTCCCTCCCATCTCCCTCCTCACCCCACCCCTCTAGGTTGATACAGAGCCCCTGTTTGAGTTTCTTAGCCATACAGCAAATTCCCAATGGCTATCTATTTTACATATGGTAATGTAAGTTTCCATGTTACTCTTTCCATACATCTCCCCCATTCCTCCCCTCTCCCCATGTCCGTAAGTCTATTTTCTATGTCTATTTTCCATTGCTGCCCTGTAAGTAAATTTTTCACTACTGTTTTTCTAGATTCCGTATATATGCATTAGAATACGATATTTATCTTCCTCTTTCTGACTTACTTTACTCTGTATAGTAGGTTCTAGGTTCATCCACCTCATTAGAACTGACTCAAAGGTGTTCCTTTTTATGGCTGAGTAATATTCCATTATGTATATGTACCACAACATTTTCATCCATTCATCTGTTGAGGGACATCTAGTTACTTCCATGTTCTAGCTATTGTAAATAGTGCTGCAATGAACAATGGGATACATGTGTCTTTTTCAATTTTGGTTTCCTCAGGGTAAATGCCCAGGAGTGGGATTGCTGGGTCATATGGTGGTTTTATTCCTAGTTTTTTAAGGAACCTCCATACCATCTTCCATAGTGGCTATATCAATTTATGTTCCCACCAATGGTGCAAGAGCATTCCCTTTTCTCCATACCCTCTTCAGCATTTATTGTTTGTAGACTTTTTGATGATGCCCATTCTGACCGGTGTGAGGTGATAGCTCATTGTAGTTTTGATTTGCATTTCTCTAGTAATGAGCGATGTTGAGCATCTTTTCATGTGTTTGTTAGCCATCTTTATGTCTTCTTGGGAGAAATGTCTGTTTAGGTCTTTTTCCCACTTTTTGATTGGGTTGTTTTTCTGGTATTGAGTTGTATGAGCTACTTATATATTTTGGAAATTAATCCTTTGTCAGTTGTTTCTTTTTCTATTATTTTCTCCCATTCTGAGGGTTGTCTTTTTACCTTTTCTATAGTTTCCTTTGCTGTGCAAAAGCTTTTAAGTTTAATCAGGTCACACTTGTTTACTTTTGTTTTTATTTCCATTACTCTAAGAGGCAGGGGTCATACAAAATCTCTACTTCTATAGTTATGTCTTCCTTTTGTCCCTAAATTGTTATTAGTGCCTATTAAGATAAAGTATTTTTATCCTTATGTCCTTTATTATTTACTAAACATTTTTTCTTTTATAAGTTGTTTTCTATAAATAAATTTTTAAAGTTGTTTTCTTTCTTTTTAAATTTGCTTCCATAGATTTGTTCATTCTGCAAAATCATGGAAGATCTAGAGGAGACATTATTTGAAGACTTTGAGAACTACTCCTATGCCCTGGAATATTACTCCCCAGAGACTGATTCAGAGGAGAAAGCACACCTGGGAGCCAGTCACTGGGTCTCCTTGGTGTTTTGCTCTTTGGCATTTGTCCTGGGCATTCCAGGAAATGCCACTGTCATTTGGTTCACGGGATTCAGGTGGAAGAAGACAGTCACCACTCTGTGGTTCCTCAATCTAGCCATCGCAGATTTCATTTTTCTTCTCTTCCTACCTCTGTACATCTCCTATGTGGCCATGAATTTTCACTGGCCCTTTGGCATCTGGTTGTGCAAGGCCAATTCCTTCATTGCCCAGTTGAACATGTTTGCCAGTGTCTTCTTCCTGATGGTGATAAGCCTGGACCGCTATATCTACCTGATCCACCCTGTCTTATCTCATCGGTACCGTACCCTCAGGAACTCTCTGATTGTTATTATAGTAGTTTGGCTTTTGGCTTCACTATTGGGTGGGCCAGCTCTGTACTTCCGGGACACTCTGGAGTTGAATAACCACACTCTTTGCTATAACAACTTCCATGAGCATGATGTGGACCTCAGGTTGATGAGGCATCATGCTCTGACCTGGGTGAAAGTTATTGTTGGGTACCTCCTCCCTCTGCTAACAATGAGCATTTGCTACTTGTGCCTCATCTTCAAGGTGAAGAAGCGAAGCATCCTGATCTCCAGTAAGCACTTCTGGACCATCCTGGCTGTGGTCATGGCCTTTCTGATTTGCTGGACTCCTTATCACCTGTTTAGCATTTGGGAACTCACGATTCACCACAATAGCTATTTCCACCAAGTGCTACAGGCTGGCATCCCCCTCTCCACTGGCCTGGCGTTCCTCAATAGCTGCTTGAACCCCATCCTTTACGTCCTGATTAGTAAGAAGTTCCAAGCACGCTTCCGGGCCTCAGTGGCTGAGATACTAAAACACACGCTGTGGGAGGTGAGCTGTTCAGGCACCCTGAGTGAACAGCTCAGGAACTCTGACACCAAGAATCTGAGTGTCCTGGAAACAGCCCAGTGAATTCTTGCCCTCCCACCTATCAGCACATGACTTTTGTGTGGTTCCCCTGACATGCTTTCAGATTATTTGGTTCCAAGACATAGAGCTGATTGTATCTTTTTATTTTTTTGGTAATTTTATTGGCATCCTATTTTTCTCTAGATATAAAACATAAGAAGGATCTTCATTTTTCTTTTTAGCAATTTATCTTATTCTTGCTAATTATACCATAGTGGGTTAACCAACACAACTTTTCTAATTTCAATGACTTTTTAAAACTTCTCAATTTTAATATTAAATGTATGATTGATTTCAAAAATATAAAAATAGGCATGTTTAAGCTCACTTTAATTCTGCACAAGTAACCTATTAGACTTATTCTTAAAATGCAACATATGTACTTAATTTCTTTATTTCACGTAATCTGTATATGTGCCTTTATGAATTAAAGTGATAGTTGATTACAGTAGGTTAAAATTGTTCCAGTTAAATATGAATACTTGGTAAACTGCCCCAAAATCCAGAAAATAACTCTTATTATTATCTCTCACGATTCTGAGAATCAGGAGTTTAAACGAGGCACAGAAGGGAGGTTCGTCTCTCTGTTTCACAGTATCAGGGGCCTCAGCTGGCTGGGCCGAGCAGCTCTCTCCCCTCCTGGCCTCTTCTCTTCCCTCGTTTCTTGTGTCTTCTCCTCTTCTTTCTTCACATGGGTACTCCAGCATGGCCCCTCAGGGGAGCCAGGCTTAGGGTAATACAGGGCGACCAGGGTGGACACTTCCACTCTCTTAAGGGCTGTGCCAGACCCTGCACACTTCCACTGTGCTCTGTGATCAAAGCAGTCACTGCCCAGGTCAGACTCAAAGAGAGGAGACATAGACCCCATCTCTCAGTTGGGATATATGCTCAGTTAAACCCCTACACTAATATTATACATGTTTATATAAAGGTTTCTGGAAAGTTCTGGATATGTGCAAATATGTATAAGTTTGCTATAAACACGTAACACATCCAGATAGTAGGTAGGCCAGCCCAATATAAGAAAGATTTCAGGAAAAGAAGGCATGTATGATATTTCCACTTTCTATTTCTATATTTATATAGGCAACAATGTAAGACCAATAAAGTATACTTTCAAGTCAATGACCTTTTCATGATGCAAATCTGTTGCATTTAAGACTATAATAGTATTTTGACTTCTATTCATTTCTCCCTTTAGCAAATAGATGACTAAGAGTTATATAAAACTTTAGTAGGCAGATATTTTAAGGGATGTCAAGAGGCAGCCCTAGTGGTAAAGAACTGCCTGTCAATGCAGGAGATGTAAGAGACGTGGGTTTGACCCCTGGGTTGCAGAGATCCCCTGGAGGAGGGCATGGCAATCCACTCCAGTATTCTTGCCTGGAGAATGGACAGAGGAGTCTGGCTGGCTACAGTCCATAGGGTCGTAAAGAGTTGGACATGACTGAAGCAATTTAGCACACACACAAGATGAATAAGGTACTTATAGAGAGTGAGAGTAAACTTGGATAAGAACACTCCTAAAGCAAGATAGAGAGTAGTAGGTGCTATTCAGTTCAGTTCAGTCGCTCAGTCGTGTTGGACTCTGTGACCCCATGAACCGCAGCACACCAGTCCTCCCTGTCCACCAACTGCCGGAGTCTACCCAAACCCATGTCTATTGAGACGGTCATGCCATACAACCGTCTCATCCTCTGTCGTCCCATTCTCCTCCTGCCCTAAATCTTTCCCAGCATCAGGGTCCTTTCAAATGAGTCAGCTCTTCACATCAGGTAGCCAAACTATTGGAGTTTCAGCTTCAACATCAGTNTTTTGTGTTTGATCTTTGTTAATTTGATTAATATATGTCTTGGGGTAAATGAGAAGCAAATAAGAGAAGCTGAAAGCAGCTACCTGAAAAGGGAGCTGGGAAAGCAAGACTTTTTTCTCATTCATCTTTAGCATGCTTGTGTCTTTTAAAGGGGCTTCCCTGGTAGTTCAGACAGTAAAGAATTTGAACAAACAGACAAAAAATAAGGAAAGGAATGAATGAAGGAAATAAGCAAAGAAATCTCTTTCTACTAGTCTAAGCAATAAGCCCAATTATTCCAAACAAAGAAAAAAGACTGGTCAAGTCAATTCAAAGAAAATTTAGAGAACAATGTTAGAAATCTCAAGTTACGGGGAACATGTATTTCTTATTCCAAAAGCATTACCACAAATCTACAACATGGGAAGCATGCATCTAGATATACAAAAGTAATACCGAGGAGGAACTGGTAAAATGACAGAACTGAGTCAATAACTGATTACCTAATACCAAAATGATGCTATGGACCCAGTGGCACCAATAACGCACTACAGGCTGTCTTTCATCATACACGAATTAACCCAAATGTCCTTCCTTCACCCTTTCTCTGGAGATGTACAAGATGTGCAGATTGGAGATGGAGAGACAATACACATAGTGAGGAAACTGAAAGCTATTTTGCCCAGAAGGGGACTAGACTCTTGATTATAGCATTCTTAGCAAGCTGGTCTAACCTAGAAGCTAAAGAAACAGAAAAAATATAGGCCTCTGCTATGAGGGTGATGGCCAGTCCTGGTGTCTGAGTGATTCCCTGGGCCCAGCAAAGGGACCAAGTTTCCAGAGCCTTGAAGACAAGGGGTAACACCCCAAAGTATGGACTCATTTTCCACTCTACGTTCATTGGCCGAGCAGCTGCCAAGAACAAAGGTCGCATCTCCCGATACCTGGCAAACAAATGCAGTATTGCCTCACGAATCGATTGCTTCTCTGAGGTGCCCACCAGTGTTTTTGGGGAGAAGCTTCGAGAACAAGTTGAGGAGCGGCTGTCCTTCTATGAGACTGGAGAGATTCCCCGAAAGAATCTGGATGTCATGAAGGAGGCAATGGTTCAGGCAGAGGAAGCGGCTGCTGAGATTACTAGGAAGCTCGAGAAACAGGAGAAGAAACGCTTGAAGAAGGAAAAGAAAAGGCTGGCTGCAATTGCCCTGGCTTCTTCAGAAAATAGCAGTGCCCCGGAGGAGTGTGAGGAGACAAGTGAAAGACCCAAAAAGAAGAAAAAGCAAAAGCCCCAGGAGGCTCTTCAGGAGAATGGAGTGGAAGACCCATCTGTCTCTTTTTCCAAACCCAAGAAAAAGAAATCTTTTTCCAAGGAAGAGCTAGTTAGTAGTGATCTTGAAGAGACAGCTGGTACTGGAAGTCTTCCCAAGAGGAAGAAATCTTTTCCCAAAGAGGAACCAGTTACTGACCCTGATGAGTCAGAAAACAAGAGGGTCCCCAAGAAAAAGCGGAAATTATCTTCCAAGGAGGAGCCACTCAGCAGTGGACCTGAAGAGGCTGCTGCCAGCAAGAGCAGCAGCTCCAAGAAAAAGAAAAAGCTCCGAAAGTTATCCCAGGAAAGTTAGAATGGACATCTTCCTAGTGGGGCATAACTTAACAGAGGCATTCCCCATCCCATCCCCTAGAGCCCAATAAAAATAAAAACAAATTTAAAAAAAAAGAAAAAAAGGCTTAAGATTCAGCATCTTTCTTTATATGCTGAAAAGTCACCACATTGTTAAAAAGAAAAATTAAATAATTATTTATTTTGTGCAATTTCAAAATAATAAAGACTGCAAGTTTGAGAAAATGACTAATCCTCCAGAAAGACTGAAGGAAGGAGCCAAAGCAAAAACAACACCCAGTTCTGGATGTGACTGGTGACAAAAGCAAGATCTGATGCTGTAAAGAGCAATACTGCATAGGAACCTAGAATGTTAGGTCCATGAATCAAGGCAAATTGGAAGTGTGGGGCATAACTTAACAGGCATTCCCCATCCCATCCCCTAGAGCCCAATAAAAATAAAAACAAATTCACAAGAGTCATACCATGTTTTATTGGATACCTTAACATGGGTTTGGGTGGGACCTATGGGTTGGACAGGGCACCAATGACAGCCTCAGTGAAGTCTTGGCAGGTGGCATAACCACCCATGTCAGAAGTTCGAACCTGTAGGGGAGAATTGTTATCATCTCTGTGGCCTGGGCCCCATCCCTAACCCCCCACCACCTAACTGTTCCCTAAGGAAGCCAGCTCCCGACAACCTAGGCTCTGCCCAGAAGGTTTATGGTCTAGAGGTATAGGGCTCTTCTCTGGTCCACAGTACTGAAGGGAGGTGTATGGTCCTTGTGAGGTTGGAGGGAATAAAGGGCTCTAGCCCCCATAGGGGTGCAGGTGGCCGATGACAGACTTGATGAAGTCGGTTGTGGTGCTGTAGCCGCCCATGTCTCGAGTCCGCACCTACAGCCACCACCGGCAATAACCGTGGTGAAGAAGAGAAGAGAGCCCATGAAGGTGAGGGGCAGGGCAATGTGATGGAAATGGAATCCAAAGAGGGTGACAAGGCCAGGAAAATATGTGATGCAGCAGAGATGCAAGGAGGCAGCCAGGTTTGGAAAAGCACAAACGTGTGCTGCTGTCTTCTGAGGGCCAGAGCCACTATTCGTGCTCTGCTGCAGCCTCAGCAGGTTAAGAAGCTCAGCATGAGTGAGATGGGAAATGCAAGTCAGACAGAAGGAAGATACCTAACTGCAGGGAAGTGGCAGATAAGGACAGGCTTCCAGGTGTGGAGAAAGTGGTGCCTCATCCTGTCAGCTATCTCCCTCTGCTCCATCTCCCCACCACACTAGATAGGAAGCTACAAGATCTGCCAGTGGATGAAAGGAAATAGCAGATGGGAAACTAGGAGGCAAAGATGATCAAGAGAATGAGACAGCCAAGAGAAGAGAAATGAACAGCCCTGACAGGATTTGGGGAAGAGCAGAAGCTCTGGGGACCTGGAGGGAAAGGAGGCCCCAACTCAGGTTCCCAGAAATTAGTGCCAAAACCCTAAACCCCACAGCCTTTCTAAACTCACCTTGCCAACTTTAATCACCTTCTTCACTGCCTCTGCAATCATGTTGGAGTGATGCTCGAGACTGCCAATGTGGACAGAAACTAAATTACCCCCACGTCATCTTCCTGATTTCCCCACCCATGCTCCCCAAAACACCCAGCCACTATCCTAGCCTGGCAGTGACCTACTTGAGATGCCGCAGCATGTTGGAAGCTGAGAGCAGCATGGCTGTGGGGTTGGCTATATTCCTGCCCACTGCCTGGGCAAATGGATGCCGGGCACCCTGTGGACAGATGAGCAGGCCAGAGTCACTAGCAGCAGACATTCTGCAGAATCTGAGATCAGGGAAGGGTATTACATGAGAGGTCAGGCCAGGAACACTGAGAAGATGCAAGGGTTGAGGGGACAAGAGCAGGCCAAGGTCATGAGCAGGCCAGGGGGATGCACTGGAGGAGAGCTGTCAGGGATATGAGGTCAGATGAAGGGCACACAGAAAAGAGGGCTGAGGGAGGAGGTGCCTCACTCACCGTCTCAAACACTGCGTACTCTGCACTGTAGCTCTCACCAGGGACCACTCCAGCTCCCCCAACCAGGCCAGCAGCCAGATTGTCAATAATGTTCCCATAGAGATTGGGCATCACCAGCACATCAAACTGGTAAGGATTCTGCACCAGCTGGGGGCATGGAGAAGAGACATGAATCCAACTCCTTGCACTGCTTCTCACTGAGAACAGAGACACTGGGAGGGCTTTACCTGCATGCAGCAGTTGTCTATGATCATCTTCTCAAACTTGATCTTGGGATACAGTTCAGCAACTTCCTCACAGCACTGCAGGAACAACCCATCCCCTAGTTTCCTGTTCATGGGCCAAAGGGAACAGATTCAGCTGGGAGAGTGCTGGGGGCTACCTNCTGGATGGCATCACTGACTCGATGGATGTGAGTCTGAGTGAATAATTCCGGGAGTTGGTGATGGACAGGGAGGCCTGGCATGCTGTGATTCATGGGGTCGCAAAGAGTCGGACATGACTGAGCGACCGAACTGAACTGAACTGATGCCTGTGGAACACTAGAGTCACGATAATGACTAGTGAATATCACATACGGGCTTGTGGGGCAGAGAGTCGGATAAGGTAAGCTGGAAAAATACACTGGGGTCAGATTGTGAGGTAAGTTTGGACTTCTATTGCAATGAGGAGTTATCAGGGCTTCGTAGGCATCAAGTGACTTTACAGACACAGTTGCTTCCCACTGGGGGCAGTAGGAGTGGGGGGGTGTGAGTACCAGGACTGGTGGCGAATATCCAAATCTGAGGATGCTGAAGTCTCCTAGTTGGCCTTCCATATCAGCAGTTCTGTATTCGTGGTTCCAGTCCACAGATTCAACCAACCTTGGATCGTGTGCTGCTTGGTTCACAGACGCAGGTTGGTTGAATCTGTGGACGTCAGACCCATGAATACTGAGAGCCCACTGTACGTTTTTGAAAGAAAACTCTAGTCTCAGGATCGAGGAAGGGATATAGTATGCAGCTGTGAGGTGCAAGGAGGCAAGGATCCTGGTGGTTTCAGGTTAGGCCACCAGTTGAGCTACTGCATTAGTTTTGGGGGCCTGACCTGGAGTTTCAGAAACAGGGAGAGATCAAGAGAATCACCTGGACATGGGAGAACAGCGCTCACTTTTGTGGCATTGTGATGATGGAGCTGGGGAGCACTGCAGAAAAAGCAAGCTTCAGAGGGAAAGTCTTGATGCTGGTTTTGATCATGTTGAGTCTGAAACGGTTGTGAAACTCCCAGAAGAAGAGGATCGTCAGTATTTGGAGGTTCGGAGCTGCTTGGAAGACCCCCTCCTTCCAAAGGACATCTTACATCTCACTGGAACGCACTTGCTTCTTTGCTTTCTCCACTCACAGTGGATTTCAAAAATAAAACAGCAACTTTGAAAGGAAATGCTGATCTGATGGATGCTGGTAACTACAGAAGACACAGAGGAAAACTATAAAAACAGACAAAAGCAACAGACAGCCAAGCAGCGTGACCACATTTCATAACTTACTGAACCAATTTCGGGCTAGTAACTTTAGAGGTCTGGCTGCGTTTCATTCTAGCTGTTGACCCTCAGGAGATGTTTAGGTTATGACTTGCATGCTCTGTTTAAGAAAACAGGAGAGTGCGTCATATGTTGGAGAAATTTTCCATTAAAAACAAATATGTCCAAGGTTTGGCACTTAAAGGGATAGAGCAAAACTTTTTAATTAACTATTTTATCATAGGAAATATGACATAAAATTGACCATTTTTATTGTTGCAAAAGTACAATTCACTGGCCCTAAGTACGGTCACAGTGTTGAATAATTGTCACCACTATTTCCAGAACTTTTTCATCATCCCAAATAAAAACTTTGTACCTATAAACAATAGCTTTCCATTTTCTCTCTCCCTATTCCCATTTCATTCTCTGTTTCTGTGAATTAGATTTATCTACATAGCCCATATAAATGGAATCATACAATATTTATCTTTTTTGTGATTGACATTCACTTAGCAAATGTCCTTAAGCTTTATCCATGTTCGAGAATGTATCAGAATTTCTTTCCTGAATAATAATTCTCTCTCTGTATATATATATATATATAAGAATCATATATATATTTATATATATCACATTTATCCATTGATGGACACTTGGGCTGCGTCCACTTTTTTGGGTATTGTGAATAATGCTGCCATGAACGTGGATGTACAAATAACTTTTTGAGTCTCTGCTTCCAGTTCTTTTAGATTTATAACCAAAAACTAGAGCAATATATAATCAGAAGTGAAATCAATGGATATGTGATAATCCTGTTTTTAAGTCTTTGCAGAACTGCCATACTGTCTAAAATAAATCCTTTGGTATTTTTCTTTTAAAATACTTATTTATTTCTGGCTATGCTGAGTCTTCAGTCCTTCACACGGGCTTTTTCTAGTTGCCACAAGCTGGGGTCACTCTCTAGACGTGGGGCACGGCCTTCTCATTATGGAGGCCTCTCTTGTCCTGGAGAATGGGCTCCAGGAGCTCCGGCTTCAGTAGTTCTGGCGCGTGGGCTTAGTTGCTCCAAGGCACATGGGATCTTCCTGGACCAGGGATCAAACCCGTGCCCCTTGCATTGGCAGGTGGATTCTTAACCACTGGACCATCAGGGAAGTGAAGTCCCTGATCTTTCTCTTTACCTAACTGCCTGCCATCCGTCAAGGTCCCCATCGAGTTCTGTCTGTTCCAGGAGGTCCTCAGTGGTCCCCTCCACAATTCCTGCTTGTATATTTTGTGCCACACCATCTGGCATCTGACTAAACACTCCCCTGTGTTATCTGATCCTGCTTCCCCTGGGGTAGTTCTATATCCCAGCTTAGATTGCAAAGCCCCCATTTTCAGTCTCTTTCTGTTCAGGACTGTCCTCCTTTCCCATTACACGTAGCCCAGAGGAGAGGATATTGTAGATACTCAGGGAAAAGCACTGATGGATTGTTTAAAGTATCTTCAGAAGGAAGCATGGTACCATAAACTTTTGTCTCTCATATTTTAGGGGATTTGCTGGATAGTAAAGAGAGTTGGACTGTGAAGAAGGCTGAGCATCGAAAAATTGATGGTTTTGAACTGTGGTGCTGGAGAAGACTCTTGAGAGTCCCTTGGACTGCAAGGAGGGCCAACCAGTCCATTCTGAAGGAAATCAACCCTGGGATTTCTTTGGAAGGAATGATGCTAAAGCTGAAACTCCAGTACTTTGGCCACCTCAAGAGAAGAGTTGATTCATTGGAAAAGACTCTGATGCTGGGAGGGATTGGGAGCAGGAGGAGAAGGGGACGACAGAGGATGAGATGGCTGGATGGCATCACTGACTCGATGGACATGAGTCTGAGTGAACTCCGGGAGTTGGTGATGGACAGGGAGGCCTGGCGTGCTGCGATTCGTGGGGTCGCAGAGAGTCGGACACAACTGAGCGACTGAACTGAACTGAAAGCTATTTTGTAAGAGAGCCCAGAGAAGCTCTCACGCGAAGCAGGAGGGGTGACGTGGGCTGAGACAAAGAGGCTGTGGCTGGGCTGACGTTAACGATGAGTATTAATGAAACAAAGCTGAATTTTAATCTTGGCCTTAGTATGGGTTTGTGGCCTTGGACAATTTATTAACTTCTTTGAGTCTTAATTGCCCATCAGCAAAATGAGGTTGGCATAGTATCACTTTGCAAGCTCTTGGTAAAGCCGATCTGAAAAAGGTTTAGAGTAAGAAAATATTGCCCAGCAAGGAGATCAAAACCAGTCAATCTAAAAGAAAATCAACCCTGAATAATCACTGGAAGGACTGAAGCTGAAGCTGAAGCTGAAACTCCAATATTTTTGTCACCTGATTTGAATAGCCGACTCATTGGGAAAGACCCTGATGCTGAGAATGATCGAGGGTAGAAGGAGAAGAGGGCATCGGAGGATGAGACGGTTGCATGGCATCCCCGATGCAATGGACATGAACTTGGGCAAACTCCAGGAGGTGGTGAGGGACAGGGAAGCCGGGTATGCTGCCGCCCATGGGGTCACGAAGCACGGGACACAACCGAGCGGCTGAACAAGACCAAGAAAATGCTGGCCACCTGCCTTCTCCTGCTCAAATTCTCCTGCTCAAGTTCTCCTCTCTCTGTCTTCTGGGTTAAAGTGGAAGTCATAGGTTTTAGTCTTCCTTCTCTTTTTTACTTCCCAGGAGTGTGTCTCAGAGCAGTGTTGGTGTTTTTAAAAATGTAGATGTTCTTATTACTCAGGAGGTCAAAAGACGGGGAGATGACTATCATTGAAAAGATAGTCTGGGCACTTCCATGGTGGTCAAATGGCTAAGACTCCAAGCTCCCAGGGCGGGGGGCCCAGATTCGATTCCTGGTCAGGGAATTAGATCCCACATTTCGCAACTATCATACCCCACTGGCCGCAACTAAGGCCCGGCACAGACAAATATTTTTAAAAAGAAAAGATAATTTCTTGTTCAAATGCCCACGCGGGGCCACGCAGGGAAGCACTGGGCCTGGCCGGGGGCGGAAGAGCAGATGGGGGCGAGGAGGAGAGGCCTCGTGGCGGCTCCCGGGCGGCCTGGTGGCTGCGAGGAGGACAGCGTGAGCATGCACAGTCTCTCGCTCTTTTCCACCGTGGCCGGTAGCCTGCCCTGTTCCTCCGTCCATGGGATTTCCCAGGAAGAATACCGGAGTAGTTCCTCTTCCAGGGGACCTTCCAGACCCAGAGATCGAATCCACACCTCCTGCACTGACAGGTGGATTCTTTATCCCCGAGCCACCGGGGAATCCCTAGGGTAAGCAGGGCAGAGGGCTTTTGGACTCCTAGTCTGAACAGTTCCATGGGGCCTGAAACATGGGGGCTGTCTCTCTGGTACCTGGCTCTGGGATGATTAGGGCAGAGAAACGTTGCCTCCTGGACTCTAAGAGCCACTTGGAGGAGGTGCTTGGATGGACAGGCTCTGGGTTGGTTAGTTTGCATATGAAAGGGGCCCTGCAGGTGAGTCGTTTGCTATCTTAGAAGTGGCTAGCCCTAGGAGATTGGAGAAGGAAATGGCAACCCACTCCAGTATTCTTGCCTGGAGAATCCCAGGGATGGGGGAGCCTGGTGGGCTGCCGTCTATGGGGTCACACAGAGTCGGACACGACTGAAGTGACTTAGCAGCAGCAGCAGCAGCCCTAGGAGGGGGCTCTCTCTCCAGTCTATCTCCCCAGATGCTGGAGCATCAGGAGTAGAGACAATTAGAAAATGTAACAGAAAACAATTGGTGTGTGAGGAATGCAGACTGATTCTCAAATGCAGAGGTTATGATTCCTAATTTCCCAGGACCTTTGTCCCAAGCCTGCCCCTATAACTAAAGAACCTACTGGTTAGAGAAGAATAATCATTAGGAAAATAGCCTTTCTTTCCCTCAATTCCCCAGAGATTCTGACTTTGCTAGGCTCTCTCAGTTTTCTCTAAGCTCCCTTTACACAAGAGAGGCTTTAAAGTCTTGAAGATAAATATCTCCAGGAGGTTAACAGAATGACCTCAATGGGAAGAAAATGAAATCCTCCCTGGAAAATTTCAAGGCAGGATGGCTCTCTTCCAAAGAGAAAACCTGGAAAAAAAAAATTAACAAGAATACTCATAAACATCATAATATTTTCAAACGAGGGTTGGGACGCAGCTGCAAGACTTCACTGAAGTCTAAGCTTGAAAAAAGAGTTTGAAATAATAAGCCTCACTTCATGTTAGGAACGCCTGCAAAGTGTCGTAATTTCTACCTAAGAGGCTTTGTGTCCAAACATGTCATTTGAGAGCCCAGGTGGACAAAGGAGAATGCCCTTGGAAACAAGGCCCCCATTCAGCTCAGCAGCTCCAGAGCGTTGGATTTCCTCCCTGGCCTCCAGAACGTTTTCAGCCACGTTAGGCACCAGCTTCAGACTCGGTGGGGAGCAAATTTAAGTGTCTCTTTTGGTGAAAAACAATGAGAATGCTGTATTTCACAAAAGAAGGGAACCCTATCACTCTTGGAGTGGCAGACCTGGGCTCAACGGTTCAGCTGAACAGCTTGTGCTCCCAAATGTTGAATTCTAAAACCACCTTTGGGCTGGCAAAACTTATCCCAAAGGGGAAATGCCTTGATGAGCCTCTGAGCACAGATTCTTCAGCAACCCAGGAGAAGATGTTATCCTATTCATACGTGTCTTGGTGTTTGTGAGGCAACGTGAACGGGTGGAGGACCCGAGGACCCGGAAGCAGCCTGCGGTGCTGACACCAGAGAGGGATAGGAGAGTGGAAAGGCATCTGCCAGCGGGCCCCAGGGACCGGTTCCGTGGAAGACGTTCTTCCATGGACCGTGGCTGGGGGTGGGGAGGATGGTTTGGGATGATGCATTACATTTATTGTGCGTTCTGTTTCTATTATTATTATATCAGCTCCACTTCGGATCATCAGGCATCCGATCCTGGGGGTTGGGGATCCATGGTGATTCGCCGTCACCAGTTCATTCAGTCACGCATGCGTTCAGCTATCAGGCATATACTGATTGCTACCACGTGCCAGGCACCACGGGCAATGAGCGGCTTCGGCTCATTGTAAGCTTTCTTATGGGCTTCCTGGGTGGCTCACCCGTAAAGAATCCACCTGCCAATGCCAAAGACACCAGAGACACAGGTTCGATCCCTGGGTTGGGAAGATCCCCTGGAGAAGGAAATGGCAACCCTCTGCAGTGTCCTTGCCTGGAAAGTTCCATGGACAGAGGAGCCTGGAGGGCTACGGTTAGTGGGGTCGCAAAGAGACGGACAAAACTGAACACACACACTATGGCGTGGTCTGGCGGGAGAAACAGAACCAGCACGTTGGGTGGAGAGTGGGAGGCGCTCATACCTGCAGTGGAGGAGGAAAAAGGCTTTCCTGAGCTGCAGAAGAAAGGAGAAGGGCGGGACGGAGCCTGAGGCACAGATTAGAGAACCTGAGGGATATCGGATCAGATCAGGGAGCGCGGAGAGCTCTGGTCACTAAAAGGAAAGACTGAGCAACTAAGGGTTGAGAAGTGAGCGGAAGTTTCACTGTCAAGCAAGGACCCCAATCAAGCGCAGCTCCAGGCTCTAGGGGCTGAGTTTAGGGGAGGAGAAATGGGCCTGTTAGCAGCGTGGACGATCGTGAACCATCTTTAGTCTCAGTTTAGGAGAGCAAAGTCTCTGTGGCTATAAGCTTGTCAGTTACACAAGCCCTGGACTTGTTAGAAGTGATCAGCTGTGGGTGCTAGGGACGCTCGGTTCCCCTGCCACGTGAGTGAGCTGCCCATATCAGGAGAGGCCAGGCCAGAGGTCACCATGCTTAGGATGGGGGTGGACACTGCATGGGGTAAGACCCTTCTACCCTCACCAGTTCCTGCTCTTGCATGCATGCTAAGCCCTCATGGGAGGACGGATCTTGAAATGTGCCACCTTCCCCCACCCCCTCCACCGTCCCATCCCCCCTGCCCACCAAGGTGTCCTGTCCTAATCCCAGGCTCTGGGGACATGATGTAATAGCGTGGCCTGCCTGCGTCACATTACATGGCAAAAAGGGAGTCAGCAGATGTCGTTAAGGTTACCAATCGCTTGACTCAGGGTTGATCAACAGGCATATTATGCGGGTGGGCCTAACTGAATAACTCGAATGCCTTGAAAGCAGAGAGCTTCAGCGGGCTGAGGGCAAAAGGAGAGGTCAGAGAGACTGACAGTGTAAGGAGCTGATGCCCCTTTGCTAGCTCGAAGATGGCAAGATCCCACACAAGGAGCGAAAGAGCAGCCTCAGCAGAGAGCCAGCTAGCGAACAGGCACTGGAGTCCTCTAGCCGCAGGAGGTGAATTTGGCCAACCATCTGAATGAACTTAGAAGTGACTTCCTCCCCAGAGCCCAGCTCAGCTGACATTTTGTTTCCAGTCTTGTGATGCCCAGAGCAAAGCACTCGGTGGAACCTAACCTACAGAACTGGGAGTTAATAACCAGGAGCTGTTCTGAGCACCTAAGTATGTGGCATTTGCTACACAGCAGTGGAAACCAATACAACCTTGTGAGTGTAGGACACTGAGCTGGATAACACAGAGACATATTTGCTGCCTTCAAAATCTTCCCTCCTGTGGGGACGACGCAGGCAGGCTGGTGCAAAGAAACGCAGAACTGGTCTTTTCTGGTGGCCCAGAGGCGAACAGTCTGCCTGCCAGCGCAGTTCGGTCCCCGGCAGGGAAAAGTCCACGTGCGGGGGCAGGGAGGTGGGCAGGGGGGCAGCCAAGCCAGTACATCACGACTACTGGGCCCGGGCTCAAGAGCCAACAGGGAGCAACTGCTGAAGCCCACGTGCTCTAGAGCCCGTGTTCCACAAGAGGAGCCACCGCAATAAACCACAAGGAGAGAAAGCCCGTGCGCAGCCATGAGGCCCCCAGGGAGCAGCAGAGACCCAGCACAGCCAAAAATTAAAAATTAAAGAAGAAACGTGGGATTAAAGCGGGGCGTGGAAGAGTCTCTGAGAGATCACTGCTGAGGTGTTCTGGGAAGAGGGGACTCTGGGCTGTGATGGTAAGGCCTGGGATCAGGAATGCAGTGAGTGGCTCCAGTTATAATATGAACCCCAACATTTAAGCAGTCCTGGCGCCCCAAGGATGCTCTGTGGAGGGCTGGGGACGCACATGAGAGCAAATTCCCCCTCTCTTTTTGCTGATCAGAATCAATGGGAAGACAATCCAGAAGGACCAACTGTAGAGTACAGGGAACTCTGCTCACTGTCACGTGGCAGGTCGGGTGGGAGGGGATTTGGGGGAGAATGGATACATGTGTGTGTATGGCTGAGTCTCTTTGCTGTTCACCTGAAACTATCCCAATGTTGTCTGCTAATCGGCTACACCCCAATACAAAATAAAAAGTTTAAAAAAAAAGCAGCGAGAATTTAGTTAAGGGAAGATATAGGGACCAAAAGGCCGTTTTTGCTAAAAATTAATGGACTGCCCCTTATTGCATTTATCACAGTTACTATTCATAGACCATCTCTAGTTTGCTGTAAAAATTGCTGCTAGTGCCCAATTATCCAAAATTCTGTTTCTTTTCAACAGTACTTTATAAAATGGCAACACAGGAAAATAAAAGGAACATTCGGGAACCCAGGGGAGATTAAGCTGTCAGCCAGCTGGGGCAGGTCCTCTCTTGGGGACAGATTCATTCCTTCTCTTTTTATCTCTGCAGCCTTTTCCCCAGGACCCCATCGGATGAGCGTGTTAGTGAAGAAGATGCACCTCCTGCAGCTCCTCCGCTCTCAGAAGGGTGGGGGGCGGAGGGGGGTGGACGACGCCCACGACCCCCCACGCCCCCCGCCCGCCTCCCTTCCGGCGCACCGCCCCCTACTCGCTCCGGGTTTTCTGGGGCGGGTGTCTGGGTCGGGCGCTCGGGCCGCAGGACGCAAGCGCGCGACATCCGTGCCCCGGGAGCCCGAGGGGGAGAGCCAGGGCCGGGGGAGGTGCGGGGACGCGGCGGGAGGCCCTGGCCCAGGCCAGGGGCCTGCCGCTCTAGGGGCTCAGCCCCGCCGGTTCCCCAGAAGTCGCCCCAGCCCAGCTCCGCGCAGCCCAAACCACGTTTCGACTTTCTCCACATTGCGGAGCTTTCGCTGAGCAGCCAGCCGTGACTCAACTTTTCAAAGTTTAAATGCAGTTTTCTCCCCCAGTCTTTTTCTCTGCCAGCGTCTCAAAGTGTAGTAACTGTTTCCACCCAGAAGAAGTGGAGGAATTGGAAGTCAGGGAGGATTGTGTGTCAGAATAGGTTTTGAACGTCTTAATTACCCAAAGACGAGGGGCACGCACTGACACAAACTGTTAACAGGGAAGGCGGAGGCTGAAGTATTTTACTAACAGGAGGAGACAGAGAGGCCAGAGAAGGGGTTGAGTTGCAGAGAGGAAAAGGTTTTTCTCTGAATAACCTGAGATAGTCAACGTGCAAAGATGAAAATGGCCCTCAAATCCTTATCGCGACTGAAGCATGTTAATGTCTTGGTCTAGCTAAACTGTTAGGCACTCCTTGGAGGAAGGGTAGTTTATTGAAAATTCCAAACTACAAAATTGAGGTTAATTACACTTTCTTTTTCAGTAGAATATAACAGGCACTACAGATTAGCAAAATACTCATCTTTAGAACTTCATATGCTACTGTGTGCAAAGCATTCCAGTAAGTGCTGCGGGAGATGCACGATCAAACGGGGTCTTCTGGCACAGTGAAGATGATACGAGGGGACCAAGAGTAACACAAATACTATTAACAGTAGAACACGTCAAGGCCATAGAAAAGTGAAAAGGTTCAGGAGCTATCAGACAAGGAGTAATTCAGCTTGAGGATAGGCAGGAGTAAGGGAAAGCTTCTTGGAAGAAGTGAGAATACAGAAGTTCCTCTATTTAAGAACTTGTTTGCTTTCAAAAGATTATCCATGGGTGCATTTGTTCCTAAGGCTCTGAGATGGGTTTAACTCTAGACACATTTCTAGGATGTTAAAAAGGAGTACGACTCTTTGGAGCTTTAAGAACCATGGAATATTCTTCTCTGGGCTGATGGATGTTCTCAGACATCCCTCTCCAAACTGGACAGCTAAATCCTGTCCATTTAAAATCTATTAAGACAAACAGCTCCCTTGCAGATATCTCTGTGGAAATCCTCAGGGATGCTTAAAGTTACTGCAGCATGAATTGAGTTGCCACTTACTTTGAAATCAAGTTAGACTTGAACAAGCTTTGAAATCCATGCACAGAAACCTGAGTATTCCAAGAACAAAGGGATAAAAGCTAGGTCAAACTATTTTTTTCACAGTAGTATCCAGAAATTTGGGGAAGTTACAAGCAGTTAAGTAATGCGTACGCTTGGAGAAAGCAATAGCAACCCACTCCAGTACTCTTGCCTGGAAAATCCCATGGACGGAGGAGCCTGGTAGGCTGCAGTCCATGGGGTCTCTAAGAGTCGGACACAACTGAGTGACTTCACTTTCACTTTTCACTTTCATGCATTGGAGAAGGAAATGGCAACCCACTCCAGTGTTCTTGCCTGGAGAATCCCAGGGACGGGGGAGCCTGGTGGGCTGCCATCTACGGGGTCACACAGAGTCTGACACGACTGAAGCAACTTAGCAGCAGCAACAGCAGTGTGTATGCTAATGGACCACAGGTCCTGTGGAACTGCATCCCATGTGCAATAACCTCTTGTTTCCTAGATCCTTGCAAAACCAGGAGAGGTGATACCACTGGAAATGGATGAGCCAGCTCTGAGAATCTAGGTCTGTAAGTAAAATAGCATTAATTCCAAGAAGACATCCTTAAGAAAGTTGTCTTATGTTCCTAACCAGACTCTTCTCAACACACACTTGTAGATACACAAAGACAGATACAATAATCTTAGATGCAATCAATTTGCTCTCAGTTGAACTATGAGCAGTCAATTTACTTATACTCTCATTTTACTCAACTCTAAGGATGAATATAAAAGTAATTTTGAAAAGAAAACTAGAACCAATAGAATTCTATAAGATGATGGATACAAAACCCATTATTAAAAAAAAAAAAATTAGGTTCCGGAATTTCCTTCTCAACATCAAGGTAAATTACTTTGGAATTAATAAGAATTGCTGAAAATCAAAATGATGAAAAGTACAAAGACTTAATAAGAATTTAAAAAATACTTAAGTGTTCCTGGATGGAAACATACAGTAAAATAACAATGTCAAATTAAACAATATTAGTTTAAAAATTTGGCACCATTTTAAAACTAAATAACAATATTGTGAAATTCATTTGGACAAATAAATATATAAGAACAGCACACTATTAAAAAATTAACATAGATCATAGCCTTAAATGTAAAAGTTAAAACTACGAACCCTCTTAGATAAAAACATAGTTATAAATCTTCGTGACCTCTGATTAGGCAATGGTTTCTTGGATATGGCACCAGAGAGACAGCTACAAGAGAAAACAGATAGATTGTACTTCATCCAAATCAAAAACTTCTGTGCACTGAGTTACACTACTGAGAAAATGAAGGGTATCCAGAGAATAGGAAAAAATTTTGCTAATCATATATATATGATGAGAGTCTAGTCTCCAAAACATGTAAAGAATTGTTACAGCTCAACAGTTAAAAGTCTAATTTAAAAGTGGGCAAAGTATTTGAATAGATATTGCTCCAAAGAACTTATAAAAATAACCAATAAGTACATGAAAAGATGTTCAATACAATTAATCATTAGTAAAATATGAATCAAAATCACTGTGAGTCATCACTTCACACCCAGTATGATAGCTATAATTTTTTTTAAAAAAGATAACAAGCGCTGTCAAGGTTGTACAATAATTGGAACCTCAATACATTGATGGGGGGAACATAAAATGGTATAGCCAGTATACAGAACAGTCTGGCATTTCCTCAAAAAATTACAGTTTCACAATATGGCCTATCAATTCCATTCATTGATTCTACACACACACATGAGAATTGAATATGTTCACACAAAAACAAACACATCAACGAATGTTCATAGCATCATTATTCATCATAGTCAAAAAGTAGAAACTACTCAAACATCTATCAACTGACAAATGGATAAACAAAATGTGGTATATCCATAAAATGGATATTGTGTGTGTGTGTGTTAGTCGCTCAGTTGTGTCCGACTCTTTGCAACCCTATGGATTGTAGCCCGCCAGGCTTCTCTGTCCATGGAATTCTCCAGGCAAGAATACTAGAATGGATTGCCATTCCCTTCTTCAGAGGAAATTCTCAACCCAGGGATCGAACCCTTGTCTCCTGCATCGCAGGCAGATAAAAAGAAATAAAGTACCGATATATGGTAAAACATAGATGAACCTTGCAACAGTGAAGGCAGAAAAGCCAGATAGAAAAACATGATTCCATGTATACAAAAAATAAATAAATAAAGGTAAATAATCCACCTGCTATGTGGGAGACCTGGGTTTGATTCCTGGGTTGGGAAGATATCCTTGAGGAGGGAATGGCAACCCACTCCAGTATTCTTGCCTGGAGAATCCCATGGACAGAGGAGCCTGGTGGANCAAAAAATAAATAAATAAAGGTAAATAATCCACCTGCTATGTGGGAGACCTGGGTTTGATTCCTGGGTTGGGAAGATATCCTTGAGGAGGGAATGGCAACCCACTCCAGTATTCTTGCCTGGAGAATCCCATGGACAGAGGAGCCTGGTGGACTACAGTCCGTGAGGTTGCAAAGAGTCGAACACGACTGAGCAACTTTTGCTTCAGGTATACAAAATGTCATGAATAGACAAGAATCCACAGAAATACAAAGCAGATGAGTGGCTGCCAAGGGATGGGAGAGGAGGCAGCTGAGGAGTGATCACTAGTGGGAGTGATGAAAAGCTCTGGAGTTAAGATAATGGTGATGGTTGCACAACTTTGTGAAAGTACTAAAATAACACTAAGCTATACACTTTAAAATGGTGAGTTTTATGGTATGTGAACTATATCTTAGAAAAAATAAAGAAATGCATGTTGAAATAAAAATGGAAATGTTCTCCTATGAAATTGAGAGAAAAAAAGAAATAACATTACCGCAGGTTACCAAAACCAGGATGAACGGGAAATTTCATGAACTGCCAGATCAGAGGATAAGTTATTGTAGCATTTTGAAAAGGCAATGTGTGCATCACATTCTTAAATTTTTGAAATTATGTAAATTTAATTTGGGCCAACAGTTTTGGTGTAAGAAATTTACTCTCAAGAAAAAAATCACATATTTTTTTTTAGCAACCCTGGTGTTCAGTAAACTGATCATAATGAGGAAAAATGAAGGATAATCTAAATAATTAAAGATGAAGAAATTAATTTTAGTAAATCATGTTATAGTCATAGAAACCAATCTGTCCCATGAAGCCACATAGACAGTTCTGTAATAGAATACAAATGCTTATAATATATTGTGAATTGAAAGTAGTTTGCAAAACTATAGAATAATAATCCATTTGTTAAATTTGTTAAAGCCCATATTAGAATGAGATATATTAAAATGTTAGTACTGATTACCTTAGATAGTCAAATTATTTTTATTTTATAAAAATAACCTCTGGCTACTCACTACTACATAAAACTTATTATCTAAAATTGTATCTTATTTATTCATTCCCTTATATGTTATCAGTCACCTCACTTCAATAGAATATAAAGTGCTTTAAAGGAAGAGATCTTTTTGCCCTAAACATTGCTGTATTCTTGGACCTTTAGTGGCAATAAACAGAGTCTGAACTAATATATATATTAAATGAACACATGCACTAGTTTCATTTTAGAAAGCTGTTTTGGAAAACCAAACTTCTTATCTACATTATGCATGGAGTGGAACTCTAAATGTGAACCGTTTTTGAAAGAAATCACACTAACCCCATTTCCTTATGAAAGTTTACTAAAATACATAAATTACTGACTTCCAAAGCCTAGTATATCAGAAATCGTCTAACCAGTTCTCGAGTTACCACATGACCATCAGCAGAGTGAGTGCCTCTATCCCATCTCCAGGAGAGGTAGGAAAAGGTTATTGTAAATCTTCCCTCCTACATGGCAGGTTCTGGTCTCAGAATAATGATTTGTGCTTTATATTGATTTTGTGTCCTTGATTTCTTAAAACAGGTAAGTAACAACAAATATACTGAAGTTCCTGAAATAGCCAAGAAGCTTAATTATGCCACCTCAGGGCATTTTATTTTTAAATATCGTACTGTCACTCTAAACAGACAGTCAAGCTACAATCATGCACTGTTTTCAGGCATCTATGACTTATATTAATCAAGTGATCAGTCTCCTCTCATAAGCTCTATGATTTTGCCTTCCCAGAATTAACTCCTAAAATCAGAAAAATAAAAACTTCACGATGTCTTTTACCCTTAAGTTATCTTGGGCTTCCCTGAGGACCACTGGACAACTACAACGCCTTGTTCTTTTACCTATTAAAAGAGAGGGATGCTAGAAGTAATATGTTCAATGTTTTTTAATTAGCTCTATACTGTAGTAAGAGTTGGAAGGAGAAAGCTATTAAATCAGAGGAGCTCAGCCTTCCTTATATTAATTTTATTCAAATAAATTATTGTTAATAATGAGTACATTTCAAAGATGCCCCTTATAGAAAGGCCCTTTCTTTATGTTATGCTTTATCTTCTGTGTGGTCTGCTCAGATTGGAGAGATTTCAATCACCGTGTCCATCTATTCTTTATTTGACATTAAAGGGGGGCATCCTGACTGTCAATACAAGGTAGCTTTTTTTTTTTTAATGGGCAAAATACAGGAGGAAAAAACCCGTTATCTTAAAGCAACAATGCAAGAAGTGGGAACTTGAATTTACCTTTGTGACAGACTGCTCCTTGATTCTGGGAAAGCTATATGAATGAACCCTTCAATTACATAAATTTAACACAAGTACCCCCTCCAGGGCCACACCTCCCTGCTCTAAACCAAGTCAAAACACAAATGACAAGCTGGTAAATTACACATTATCTGTTAATCAAAGTTAATCTAAAAAACAAAGAGACCTTAAGTATTAGTGAGAAAATACAGGCAAAGGCCCATGAACAAGTAGTTCATAGAAAAAGAAATACAAATAAAATATAAAACATGGGAGTGAAAGAAATGCAAATTAAACCTAGAATCAGATGTAGTGTTCTAGTTCTCAGATGGGCACAGAGACATACATATATAAATCTCACAGAAAAACAGGAATGAACTTTTTGGTCAATACACACACTTCAACTTTGCTTGTGGTTGCAACAGACTGGAAATAAACAATAAAATAGGGACTTCTGCTGGTAAGGAATACGCTTGCAGTGCAGGATACCCTGGTTCAGTTCCTAGGTCGGGAAGATCCCCTAGAGAAGGAATAGGCTATCCACTCCAGTATTCTTGGGCTTCCCTGGTGGTTCAGATGGTAAAAAATCTGTCTGCAATGCAGGAGACCTGGGTTTGATCCCTGGCTTGGGAACAGAACAGCTACCCACTCCAGTATTCTGGCCTGGAGAATCCCATGGTAATAGGAGCCTGGTGGGCTACAGTCCATGAGGTAGCAAAGAGTCAGACATGACTTAGTAACTAATCCATCGCCACCCACCCCAAAATTCCACAAAAGCATGTTGAGATTCCTCCATTCAGAAGATGTTCCTGGGCTTATTAGGCAGCCAATATCTTATAATTGGTTTCCCATTTCTTGTCATTTCTATAAAATGAAGAAGTATGTTTTTAATATGGGTTTAAGGATGTTTTCCTTTTAAACATTTTTATTGGTAACTTGAATTGGGTTTCTTTTTGTTGTTGGGTTTTAATTAAAGATTAACTTTGTCTAGTAATACTAAGTTATATAATATCTCTGTAGAAACTGAAAGCCTTACAGATAATAGTGAGAGTATCCCTTGGACTCAACCCCCAATCCCAAGCACTTCCCACTTCTCCCCAGATCAAACCATTTTTCTCAGTTTGGTGTATATCATTTCAAATTTTCCTTTGGGCATTTACATATGTGTGTATACCATAGAAAACACACAGTATCATTTAGTATGAGTGTATGTGTGTGTGCTCAGTTGTGTCCGACTCTTCTGCGACCCCGTGGACTATAGCCTGCCAGGCTCCTCTGTCCATGGGATTTTCCAGGCAAGAATACTGGAGTGNCATATGTGTGTATACCATAGAAAACACACAGTATCATTTAGTATGAGTGTATGTGTGTGTGCTCAGTTGTGTCCGACTCTTCTGCGACCCCGTGGACTATAGCCTGCCAGGCTCCTCTGTCCATGGGATTTTCCAGGCAAGAATACTGGAGTGAGATGCCATTTCCTCCTCCAGGGGATCTTCCCCACCCAGGGATCGAACCCGTGTCTTCTGCATTACCAATGTGCCACCTGGGAATCCCAGTGAGTATATGTATCTTTACTTAAATGCTATCATTTTTCCTTAACTCTCAGTAACTTGTTGTTTTTGCTCAATGTATGTCTTAGAATTCTTTATGTCATAACTAAACATGAATCTGCTTTGCTCATTTTAATGGCTACAGGGTATTCCCAAGGAATATATCCATAGTCCTTAACCATTCCCTGACTGATGTACATTTAGGCTGTCCACAAATCTTGGCCATTACAAACAGTTCTGTAGGATCCTTCTTTGTACTTGTCTCCATGCTCATATATTCAACTTTTTCTCCAGAGCTGTTATCTAGTGATGGATCTACTGGGTTCCTGCATTTTCGATTTTAATTTTAAAAGACATTGCCGAATTCAGCTCCAAAGTGACGGTATTATGTTATATTCTTACCAATGAACAGTGCTTATGCCTTTATAGAGGTGCCATTCTTGTTAAAATTTTAGCATCATAAAGCTGGGAATGCCAATAAGTAGTACAGATGATGAAATAAAAATTTTAAAGCCTTTTTACAAGTTAGAAGTGTTAAGATAAAATTAGCAGATATAGTAAAATTCTACTTCTAAGTTTAAAAAAAATAAATTGAGCAAGTATAGCATGGCAAAATCTGGTTAGGGAAAAATCAATTAAAAAAGATGACATGAAAGTTAAAAATTCAATCGCCTAATCCCAGGCCTACAATCCTCATGTAAATCTATACCTCTGATTATCCATGATCTGAAAATAAAGGAGATCAGTTTTGTTGGTATACCAAAAAAAGAAAAATAAAAGATCACATGATTAGTAGAAACCAATAGGTAAATAACTGCCCCCAAAGTTACCATAACTGGGCTTCATTAATAGATGTTTAATGAGCAGATGATAATAGGGTATAATTTCTCTGAACTTTGAACACGTCATATATGGAATGTTAATATCTTAAGGAGACATTGACAAGATAGTTTTCAGGACAGGGCAACATTGGTTACCATAATCATATATTGTGGTAATCATGCAAATTCCTACTTTTCATCAGTTTCTTTTATGCAAAGGCTAAATAAAAGTGCATTACAGCAAGAAGTTGCAAAAACACTCTTACTTCAGTTTTCCAGAGAGAGTTTCTGCATATTACAGACTCTTTGTTAGCCTTTCTAGATACCAAATAGACTACCATAGAGTTCTTCTATCTCTACAGTTCTAAGATTCTTTATCGTTTTTTGGAAATATTTCTGTTCTCCCAGAAATGTTCCCAGACATCAATAACTTTAACCTGACCACATACGGTAATGTGTACCAAATTTAGAAATATTTTAAACTCCAAACTACCAAAAGTGGCTGATTATAGCCAACGTTTATTTATGCTCAGAGGAGAGGAGTTAATATTTTTCTCTTTCATCACAGAAGCATCAGCTTTATCTGTGGTAGCTTTATCTGTATCTGCCAAAACTATGACTTTCTTTGTAATTCTTTAGCCAATGACCTCAAGCCTGACCTACAGCAGTCATCTCCCTGGAGATGAAAAAGGTCATTTAGACACTTCACCCCCTAGTCATTAGGAGAATACAAAATTTCATCCCAAATTAGTGTTCCTAAAGGTCAAAGTCATCTCACAAAACTAATACAGAAAGAAGGAGTTGTGATTTTTTTAAAAAAGCTGGAACAAGAATTGGCTAGACTTAAAGGTTTCAAATGTTCTCTCAATATTCCTTCTATGATAGGAAAATGTATTTCATTAATTTCAAACTTTCCAAAATAATATGCTGTCTGAAAAACTAATGTTTTGACCAACAGTTTACTAATAGAATAATGAAGTTATAGTAAAGATTCTGTTTAAAACCCTTATAATTCAAGGAGGCTGAGATAAAGTTAATGTTTTCACTATTCATGTAAAAGGCTAAACAAGTTTGGAAAGCATATTGACTATTACAAGGATGACTATTTTAAAACTTGAAAAAAAAAAACTTTAGTGTCACGGATATGTACAAAAAGCAAAAGAGTACTACCGATTTTTTGTGTTTATTTACTATAGAGCATCTGGACATCCCTCTACCTTGCATGTCCATTTAGAAATTTGCCTGTTAAAAGACAGAAGAGCTTAAAATTATAAAAATGAGCAGCACATGTCATTTAAAAGGACAAAACTACGAGTTGTACCAGGAGCTAGATTTTCATGTTAATTGATCCCTGAATTTAGCTCTAATCTTTCCGGCAGACAAGGCAATGAGAAATAAGATTCTCAAATGTGTGCTGTTTGATAAAAGCTCAAGGAAGAGTAACCTCTTTCCTGGAATCAATTCTCTTAAAAAACCTGTCCAGTGGTTCTTTATCAAAGGAACATGGGACTTCCCTGGTGGTCCAGTGGTTAAGACTCTGAGCCTCCATGCAGGGGGCATGGGTTCAATCCCCAGTCAGCGAACTAAGATCCTAAATGCCATGGGGATAACAGTTTTGTTGGTATACCGAAAAAAGAAAAATAAAAGATCACATGATTAGTAGAAACCAATAGGTAAATAATTGCCCCCAAAGTTACCATAACTGGGCTTCATTAATAGATGTTTAGTGAGCAGATGATATAAGGGTATAATTTCTCTGAACTTTGAACAAATCACATATGAAATGTTAATATCTTAAGGAAACATTGAGAAGATAGTTTTGGGGCAAAGCCAAAAAAAAAGAAGAAAATAAATAAATGGAGCAGTAAAGGTCAATATTTTGAACTATAATTTTGCCAAAGATTAAGAAAATGTTCTTCACCATTTTCTTAAATTTTTTGTGCTGATTTTTTGTAGGTCTTTTCCTTCTCTTGTGTTTCTTGCCTAGATAAGTTCCTTTTGCACTTGTAGAGCTCGTTTGGTGGTGTTAAATTCTCTTAACTTTGCTTGTCTGTAAAACTTTCAATTTTTCTATCAAATCTGAACAAGAGCCTTGTTGGGTAGAGTATTCTTGGTTGTAGTTTCTTCCCCTTCATCACCTTAAAAATATTGTGCCATTCCCTTCTGGCTTATAGAGTTTCTATTGAAAAATCAGCTGATAAGCTTATGGGAGTTCCCTTGTATGCTGTTTGTGTTTTTTTCCTGTTGCTTTTAATAATTTATCTTTGTCTTTCATTTTTGTCAGTTTGATTACTATATGTCTCAGTGTGTTCCTCCTTGGGTTTATCCAGCCTGGGACTCTGCACTTCCTGGACTTGGTTGACAATTTCCTTTCCCAGGTTAAGGAAGTTTTCAGCTATTATCTCTTCAAATATTTTCTTTTAGGTTTCTCTCTTCTCCTTCTGAGACCCCTATAATGTGAATGTTGGTGTGTTTAATGTTGTCCCAGAGGTCTATTTAGGCTGTCTTAATTTCTGTTCATTCCTATATATCAATAATTATCTTAAATGTAAACAGATTAAATGCACAAAAACAGGACCCATATATATGCTGTCTACAAGAGACCCACTTTAGACCTAGTAACATTTACAGACTCAATGTAAGGGGATGGGAGAAGGTATTCCATGCAAAAGGAAATCAAGGCAGCTGGATTAGCAATACTCATATTGGACAAAATAGACTTTAAAACAAAGACTTAGAAAAAGAAAGATACTACATAATGATCAAGGGTTCAATCCAAGAAGATACAACATTTATAAATATATATTCCCACAAAGTTCTGTCTAGTCAAAGCTATGGTTTTTCCAGTAGTCATGTATGGATGTGAGAGTTGGACCATAAAGAAAAACTGAGCCCCGAAGTATTGATGCTTTTGAACTGTGGTGTTGGAGAAGACTCTTGAGACTCCCTTGGACTGCAAGGAAATCAAACCAGTCAATCCTAAAGAAAATCAGTCCTGAATATTCATTGGAAGGACTGACACTGAAGCTGAAACTCCAGTACGTTGGCTATCTAATGCAATGAACTGACACCTTGGAAAAGTCCCTGAATTTGGGAAAGATTGAAGGCAGGAGGAGAAAGGAACAACAGAGGATGAGATGGTTGGATGGCATCACCGACTTGATGGACATGAGTTTGAGCAAGCTTTGGGAGTTGGTGATGGACAGGGAAGCCTGGCGTGCTGCAGTTCACGGGGTCACAAAGAGTCAGACACGACTGAGCAACTGAACTGAAATATATATGCACCCAACAGAGAAGCATCTCAATATGTGAAGCAAATACTAACAACCTAAAGGGAGAAATTGATGGGAACACAATAATGGTGGGGGACTTTAACACCCCACTTTCATCAATGGACAGATCATCCAGCAGAAAATAACAAGAAAACAGAGGCCTTAAATGACACTTTAGACCGGTTGCATTTAATTGGTATTTATAGAATATTCCATCCAAAAGCAGCAGACTACATATTCTTCTCAAGTGCACATGGAACATTCTCCAGTATTGACCATATGCTGGGCCACAAGGTGAGCCTAGATAAATTCAAGAAAACTGAAACCACTTCAGTCATCTTTTCTGAGCACAACACTATGAGATTAGAAATAAACTACAAAAAAAAAAAAAAAGGAGGGGAGGCTTCCCTGGTGGCTCAGACAGTAAATAATCTGCTTGCAATGCAGGAGATCCAGGATCCATCCTTGGATCAGGAAGATCCCCTGGAGAAGGAAATGGCAACCCATTCCAGTTTTCTTGCCTGGGAAATTCCATGGTCAGAGGAGCCTGGTGGGCTACAGTCCGTGGGGTCACAATGAGTCAGACATGACTAAGTGACTAACACTGGTCACNAATGCAGGAGACCCAGGATCCATCCTTGGATCAGGAAGATCCCCTGGAGAAGGAAATGGCAACCCATTCCAGTTTTCTTGCCTGGGAAATTCCATGGTCAGAGGAGCCTGGTGGGCTACAGTCCGTGGGGTCACAATGAGTCAGACATGACTAAGTGACTAACACTGGTCACAAGAAAAAAACTATAAAAACACAAACATGTGAAGGCTAAACAATAAGCTACTAAACAACTAATAGATCACTGATACCTAGAGACAACTGAAAATGAAAGCACAATGGCCCCAAACCTGTGGGGTGTAGCAAAAGTAGTTCTAAGAGGCAAGCTTATAGCAATACAATCTTACCTTAGAAACAAGAAGAACAGATTGGATGGCATCTTGGGTCTGGTTCCCTTGAAATAGGCTCTCAGATGGAGATTTGTCTGCTCAAATTTGGAGGCAGGTGGGGGCAGGGGGAGAGGGGCATTTAGGATTAGCACCATGGAGGAGTTAGGAAAATAGGACTCGATGGGGCCTTCCCGGGACAGACCCCTCCCCTGTAGTATCTGCTTTAGCTCCTCTCTGAAGTCCCCATACAATAGTATTCTGAGTTGTTCTTCAGTTGTGAAAACCCCCACCAAATGGACAGTGTTAAACCTGATGAACATGAGTACGCAGCCCTCAGGCCTACTGGAGTTTAAGGATTGATAACGTTGACCCCGTGACACCACCCTGTTACCAGCAATCAGAGAACTGCGCACAAGCTAATCACATACCCTGTAAGCACCCTCCCTCATTTGGCCTTTAAAAAAGTTTTCTTAATGAATAACTAATAAGGACTTACTGTGTAGCATAGGGAACTCTACTCAATACTCTGTCATGACCTACATGTGGAAAGAATCTAAAAAAAGAGTTGAGATATTGAGATAGATAGATACATATATATATATATATTATATATATATACATACACACACATATATATACACACATACATACACACACACACATATACACACACACATACACACACACATATACACACATATATATACACACATACATATATATATACACACATACATATATACACAAACATACACACATATACACACACATATACACACATGCACACACATATACACACACATATATACACACACATATATATACACATACACACATATACACACATACATATACACACACACACATATATATACACACACATATATATACACACACACATATATATAATTGATTCACTCTGCTATACAGCACAAACCAACACAACATTGCGAATCAAACAAACTCCAATTAAAAACTGCTTTCTTGAAACCTATATGGGAGTTTGGTTTCTTCCAGCACTAACTGTCCTAGACTCTTTGGCATCTTATAATAAATGCTGCACTTCCCTTCACCACAAAAAAGGAAATAAAATGTTCTTCAGATTGCCTTAGTAAAGTTGAGCTCAACATTCGATTATAACTTGGTGAAAGCATTTCTGGAAGGGATTTTAAAAATGTGTTTCGGGAATATTGTATTCTGTTGTTCTAATTTAACACAAGAACAGATTTTAGGTAATTTAAAAGAGTGGTTGAATAATACTCTCCTTAGGTCTTCTCTCTCAAATGTCACTTATCTCATGCCCAATTCTATACTTCTTCACTATTATTACTTCTTACAAACTACAAGAATGTTCATGAAGATAAGCACAAAGAAGAAGGTATTGCTATAATATCCCCAGCCAGCAATTTTCACTGGTAGTATTTTCTGGTATATCTTTCAGGGATGACGGATAAGGATCAAGATCTAGAAATAGTTTTGTTTAGCTTTCACCAAACTGGGTCATACTGGACACACTTTTATAGCAGTGTTTTCCATTAACAGTATGTTATAAGCATTTGTCATTAGGTATTTTTCTGTAAGTTTACTCTTATTTCCATCATATTATTCCATTGCATGGATATGCAATAATTTATTTAATCCCTTGCTTGTGGACATATAAGTAGTTCTCCTTGTTTAGGTTATATGTAACTGTATAATTCTAATTACTTTCTTAGGACTAATACTTTGGTCTCAGGTCCTTTTGATTTCTCTTTCACAGGGTCCATTGCCCTTGTAATTATTTGTGTAATGTTTATTCACTTATTGACAGAATACAACGTCTAGCACTTGATATAGAAGACACTCAATAAATACTTTTGATTAAATAAATGAACGTTTTAAAACTCTGGAGAACATTTTATCAAGTTGGCTTGAAAAAGTTGTGTCAGTTCAGACTTTGCCTGAGAGTAGGATGAGCATCCCTCTTTTTCCACATTCACTTTGGTTATCATCTCGGGCATTACTTTGGCATGCAACAAATGTCAGTTCACTACTGATTTAATTTAGATTTTTAAATTTTTTCACAAGTTTGGCAAATGCTTAGAAACGGTCATTTCAATGTTATCTGGAAAGTGCCTAAATCAACAGTGTTCAAAACAACATTCTCTCGTCTAAGCTACCAGATGCACAGACAGTAACTTCAGGCTATAAATATTCAGAATTCTGACTTCTAGTCTGTTAAAGAAAGATTTTCATCTGTGCAGAGGTAGACCACAGAGGCGCCTATGAGCTAGACATTTGGGGAAATTGACAGAAAAACCCAGTTGGGTACCTGTACCTTTGAACTGTTCTTTTCTGCTCATCATAATTTCCATACAACACATATTTTTAAAGGAACAAAAGATAAAATATACACTGACCATTTTTCTTGGTCAATTATTTTAAGTATTTCAACTTGGTTTTCCTTTTAATATGTTCATTTCTCTCCCCCATTTCCTGATCCACTTAAATTCCACTGTGCAATCATATCCACCTCACTGGTATTAAGTACTGTTAATGACATCAGCGTGTAGGCTGCAAAAAAATATCAAACTTCTGAGAGGAGTTAGTCATGCAATTTGTGTGGCCTTGTCTTAGAGCCACTACATTAAAAAAAAAAATCCTACATCACTCATCCTGAGCAAAATGATACCAATTTCTTCATTTTGCAGTTGCTGAGGGGTGTCAGTTCTCTTGAGAGTCTATGATCTAATTCACACCCATAAATCACAGGTCATGGCTTCTGATGGGTGATGGTGTGAGTGCCTAGGGTCAGATTATTCTGTTTGCAGAAGATGTTCTGGTATAATGATAAAACATTCAAAGAGTAGATGTAAGCTGATACTTTAAGACAGCTGCTCTCAAGTGTACTTTCAACATCATTGTTCACATATAAAATGAAAAAGGAGGATACTAGCAATTTATAGAACTGAAACTGGATTCTTTAAGAGACAGAAAAAAGAAAGACTGTGTGTTCAAGGCACTGATATCATATAATTGAGACAGGTTGTCTTGCAGTGGGATATGTCGATAAAACCTATTACCCAAGATCCTCCGTTTTCTCAGGAAATTCTACCATACTGTCTTGGTCCCTTAACTCTTTCAATTTCTGAGACCATTTACTACTTCACCTTTTATCTCAAAACTTCCAAAAAACCCCATTCTTGGTTGATTAATCATTTTGCTTCTTACTTCACTGAAGGTAATAGAATCAATCAGAACAGATTTCCTCAATTTCCTACCATCAAACAGACAACCTACCTGTATCTCTGCCCCTATTCTCCATGTGGTCCCTGGCCTGTCCCTACTTACTTCCACCTGAGAGTGGGTCACATTTCCTCTCCCTTGCTGAAGGGCTTTGCTCCAGCATCAGTTTTGCTCCTCTCTAACAGATCATTCTCATCAGCATAAAACTATGTAGCTCTTTTCATATCTTCATAAAAGCCCCTCCCTTCCCTTGACCCCACAGCCCATTTTAGACACCACCCCATTTTATGCTTCCCTCTAAAGCAAAATTCCTCAAGGGTTGTCTAATGGTTGTCTCTTCTACTTCCACCCATTTATTTCTCTGTTTTAAGCCTTTGCTTTCATTCATTGCTGAAGACTTAAGCAACTGTATGACAGCAAAAGAGATGACTACAAAAAAGACTTCATCCACATTCCACGGGCCTAAGACCTCAGTCCCATTTGTGCTCCCTTCTTGTATTTGCTCATTGGTGTATGCCTTCTCTTACATTGTTCCAGTCATAGACTAGGAATATTTTTCTATGCCACTCTCCTTGCTTGACAATATAATTTACTATCTTGTGGTACAATTTAAAGAATTCATATTTTAGGAATTAAATTTCATCTAGTTGATATGTGAGTAATTCGTTTCACCATTCACTGTTTTGGGCCATTTAGATGGCATTTTACTACTGTTACAAATATCGCTGTGGTTAAGCACTTCAAGTACCTAATTTAATAATAGCCTTTGTGTGAATTGTTTGTCCATATATTAATGTATTGTAGAGGAGTCATTTACAATGTGATATGTGTGCTAAGTTGCTTCAGTTGTATCTGACTCTTTGTGATCCCATGGACTGTAGCACTCCAGGCTCCTTTGTCCATGGGATTCTCCACGCAAGAACACTGGAGTGGGTTGCCATTTCCTCCTCCAGGGGATCTTCTCAACCCAGGGATCGAACCTGTATCTCCTGCATTGTAGGCAGATTCTTTACTGCTGAGCCACTGGGAGAAGCCCGAAATGTGATATAGCTATCCTACACAGTGGCTGATATTCTATCTACTCCAGAAAAAGTATAAGATCCTCCATAATGTCTGGCCACATCAAGCTGACCCTGGAATGGGAGAACAATTGTCTCATCATCCTGGTTATACTTCGTCAATGTTCTTTCAAGCCCTGCTGGCAGGATTCATTCAGTGGCCATTTTCAAGGCTCTTCAGGCCAGAAGGACACACAGTGTCCACATTCCAGCATGACCTATGCTTCAGGAGATCACATTACTCTTGTAAGGACTCTCTGACTATTCATTACTTTGGTGGCATCACCTGATTAGACCTGTGTGTTTTGCAACTCAGCAAGTATCCAGTCAAGAAACTGGACACAAGTGACCTAGTTTACAACCTTTGCGTATCTCTTCAAGTTCTTATCTCCAGGAATATTGCTTTCCTTAAGGCCTAAAAATCACTATTCCCCATCCCTAAATCTCCCTTTACATAGACTGGGAAGAAGAGGGTACTAGCTGGTGTGCCCATTAGTAAGTCCTGGGAGGATATTCTGGCAGCTTGACTTCCAGATACTTTTCTCATGGGAGAACATGTAATCCTCCATGTAGGGCGCTCATAGCTCCCTAGCTTTGGGTCCAGCCTAAATCCCACAACTTGTAGATAATAGAAAAGTCCTATCAATATCCTGTTACAGCTACGTACTTTCATTTCTTCAACATTTTCTGCACTGCTTTAAGTATGGTTTTTGTCAACGTTATAGGTGGAAGGTGTCTGGTTTGTTTGCCTCTCTGGACCCACCATTCATCTTTCTGGTCCCTACAAGGAGGCTGACTTGGAGGGACCAAACCAACTTCTTCCCTTGCTCTCTGGCTAAATGGGAAGGGAAAGAAGTAGACTGAAGTTAATTCTTGGCTCTTTCCTGTGATGTCACCTCTGTGACATGAGACTCACTACTCCCTGCAGGGTGTCCAACTTGACATGATTCTTTCATCCCAGATTCTGGCAATCCCACTCTCCCCTTGTCCCTCTGGGGCTCAGAGTGGTAAAAGCCCTGCCGGTATTCACCCAGTTGTAACACCATGCCTTGTGGATCTTCCATTCCCCACCCACAGCTTCCAGACTAAACCGTTCTCAAATTACCCTGTTTCAAATGTGTCATTTTACTGAGGCCTTGCCTGATGGAGAATATAATTGAATTTGATTTTCAAACTCAACCTGAGAATTTTTGCCTTTTGATGGGAGAATTTCACATTTATTGTGACAATTTATATAGTTAAACTTATTTTGTTCCATTTTATTGTACATTCTAATACTTTCTTTTCCTCACTTAGATTGATAAGGTTTCTTTTTAGCTTTTCCTCCTCTACTCATAAATTGGATGTCCATCTGCTACTCATAATGTTCCTGGATTTAACAGTCATATTTGCATTTCTATGAATATTTGAAAATTAAATAATACCCTCCAACTTGCTCATTTCCTACCAGACATGTATATTTTCATTTTTACTAATAGTTGTCTTCCCAACTATTATAATATTTATACTGATGTATCAAAAAAAAAATAAGTAACAACTTTGCCCTCTTACCGCCCTGTATTATTAGTTTAATCCTTCTCCACTCCTTCCAGTGAAGTGAAACCTTTAGAATATTTAACTATCCAGGTCCTCCCAGTGTTGCCTAAATCTTGAGTTTGTATGAGGTAATTATAGGATTTCAATCCCAGACAGTGATTGAGTTTTTCCTCCCAGAATCTCTCTCCTGTTTCAAAATTCTTACCAGAGTATAATCTCCAGTTAACTGTCATCATCCATTTAGATATAATTACAAATATTAGAAGATTCATTGTTTATCAATGTTTCTTGAACTTTTCACTTTCCCTTTCATGAGATTTGAGTTTCATTTGGTTGGAACATTTTCTCAGAAAGGTACATGAGCAGGATATTTTTGGAGCCTCTGCAACACACCAAAATTTTTTTACTTTGCTCTCACGTGTGGATGAGATCTGCCTTTGATAGAGGGATATCTTCAGTTCAGTTCAGTTCAGTCGCTCAGTCGTGTCCGACTCTTTGCGACCCCATGAATCGCAGCACGCCAGGCCTCCCTGTCCATCACCATCTCCCGGAGTTCACCCAGACTCACGTCCATCGAGTCTGTGATGCCATCCAGCCATCTCATCCTCGGTCATCCCCTTCTCCTCCTGCCCCCAATCCCTCCCAGCATCAGAGTCTTTTCCAATGAGTCAACTCTTCGCATGAGGTGGCCAAAGTACTGGAGTTTCAGCTTTAGCATCATTCCTTCCAAAGAAATCCCAGGGTTGATCTCCTTCAGAATGGACTGGTTGGATCTCCTTGCAGTCCAAGGGACTCTCAAGAGTCTTCTCCAACACCACAGTTCAAAAGCATCGATTCTTCGGCGCTCAGCTTTCTTCACAGTCCAACTTTCACATCCATACATGACCACAGGAAAAACCATAGCCTTGACTAGGCGGACCTTAGTCGGCAAAGTAATGTCTCTGCTTTTGAATATACTATCCAGGTTGGTCATAACTTTTCTTCCAAGGAGTAAGCGTCTTTTAATTTCATGGCTGCAGTCACCATCTGCAGTGATTTTGGAGCCCAAAAAAATAAAGTCTGACACTGTTTCCACTGTTTCCCCATCTATTTCCCATGAAGTGATGGGACCGGATGCCATGATCTTCGTTTTCTGAATGTTGAGCTTTAAGCCAACTTTTTCGCTCTCCTCCTTCACTTTCATCAAGAGGCTTTTTAGCTCCTCCTCACTTTCTGCCATAAGGGTGGTGTCATCAGCATATCTGAGGTTATTGATATTTCTCCCGGCAATCTTGATTCCAGCTTGTGTTTCTTCCAGTCCAGCGTTTCTCATGATGTACTCTGCATATAAGTTAAATAAGCAGGGAGACAATATACAGCCTTGACGTACTCCTTTTCCTATTTGGAACCAGTCTGTTGTTCCATGTCCAGTTCTAACTGTTGCTTCCTGACCTGCATACAGATTTCTCAAGAGGCAGGTTAGGTGGTCTGGTATTCCCATCTCTTTCAGAATTTTCCACAGTTTATTGTGATCCACACAGTCAAAGGCTTTGGCATAGTCAATAAAGCAGAAATAGATGTTTTTCTGGAACTCTCTTGCTTTTTCCATGATCCAGCGGATGTTGGCAATTTGATCTCTGGTTCCTCTGCCTGTTCTAAAACCAGCTTGAACATCAGGGAGTTCACGGTTCACATATTGCTGAAGCCTGGCTTGGAGAATTTTGAGCATTACTTTACTAGCGTGTGAGATGAGTGCAATTGTGCGGTAGTTTGAGCATTCTTTGGCATTGCCTTTCTTTGGAATTGGAATGAAAACTGACCTTTTCCAGTCCTGTGGCCACTGCTGAGTTTTCCAAATTTGCTGGCATATTGAGTGCAGCACTTTCACAGCATCATCTTCCAGGATTTGAAACAGCTCAACGGGAATTCCATCACCTCCACTAGCTTTGTTCTTAGTGATGCTTTCTAAGGCCCACTTGACTTCACATTCCAAGATGTCTGGCTCTAGATTAGTGATCACATCCTCATGATTATCTGGGTCGTGAAGATCTTTTCTGTACAGTTCTTCTGTGTATTCTTGCCACCTCTTCTTAATATCTTCTGCTTCTGTTAGGTCCATACCATTTCTATCCTTTATCGAGCCCATCTTTGCATGAAATGTTCCCTTGGTATCTCCAATTCTCTTGAAGAGATCTCTAGTCTTTCCCATTCTGTTGTTTTCCTCTATCTCTTTGCATTGATTGCTGAAGAAGGCTTTCTTATCTCTTCTTGCTATTCTTTGGAACTCTGCATTCAGATGCTTATATCTTTTCTTTTCTCCTTTGCTTTTCGCCTCTCTTCTTTTCAGTGCTATTTGTAAGGCTTCTCCAGACAGCCATTTTGCTTTTTTGCATTTCTTTTCCATGGGGATGGTCTTGATCCCTGTCTCCTGTACAATGTCACGAACCTCATTCCATAGTTCATCAGGAACTCTGTCTATCAGATCAGCGCGGGCCGCTTGCAAGAGCCGGGCTGGCACACTCACAAGAGAGGTGGGCCGGCACACTCAGCGCAGGCCATTTGCGAGAGCCGGGCCGGCACACTCAGCGCGGGCCGCTTGCGAGAGCCGGGCCGGCGCACTCAGCGCGGGCCGCTTGCGAGAGCCGGGCCGGCGCACTCAGCGCGGGCCGCTTGCGAGAGCCGGGCCGGCGCACTCAGCGCGGGCCGCTTGCGAGAGCCGGGCCGGCGCACTCAGCGCGGGCCGCTTGCGAGAGCCGGGCCGGCGCACTCAGCGCGGGCCGCTTGCGAGAGCCGGGCCGGCGCACTCAGCGCGGGCCGCTTGCGAGAGCCGGGCCGGCGCACTCAGCGCGGGCCGCTTGCGAGAGCCGGGCCGGCGCACTCAGCGCGGGCCGCTTGCGAGAGCCGGGCCGGCGCACTCAGCGCGGGCCGCTTGCGAGAGCCGGGCCGGCGCACTCAGCGCGGGCCGCTTGCGAGAGCCGGGCCGGCGCACTCAGCGCGGGCCGCTTGCGAGAGCCGGGCCGGCGCACTCAGCGCGGGCCGCTTGCGAGAGCCGGGCCGGCGCACTCAGCGCGGGCCGCTTGCGAGAGCCGGGCCGGCGCACTCAGCGCGGGCCGCTTGCGAGAGCCGGGCCGGCGCACTCAGCGCGGGCCGCTTGCGAGAGCCGGGCCGGCGCACTCAGCGCGGGCCGCTTGCGAGAGCCGGGCCGGCGCACTCAGCGCGGGCCGCTTGCGAGAGCCGGGCCGGCGCACTCAGCGCGGGCGAGAGAAGCTACCCCACGTCCGAGGTCAGGGGCAGCAACCTAGAGTGCCAGGCTGCGACGGCGCAGGAACGGCCGAGAGGAGCTACCCTGTGTCTGAGGTCAGTGGCGGCCGGGAGGAGCTACCCCTCATCCGAGGTCAGTGGCGGCCGGGAGGAGACACCCCGCGTCTGAGGTCAGGGCGGCGGCCGGGAGGAGCTACCCCGTGTCCGAGGTCAGGGGCGGCCAGGAAGAGACACCCCACGTCCGAGGCCAGGGGCGGCCGGGAGAAGCCACCTTGCGCCCGAGGCCAGGGGTGGTGACCCGGAGGAGCCACCCTGAGCCCGAGGCCAGGGGCGGCAGCTGGGAGAAGCCACCCACGCCCGAGGCCACGGCCGGCGGCCGGGAGGAGCAACCCGAGGAGCAGGGGCTGCGCAGGCGCAGGAGGGCCTAGAGGAGCTGTCCCACGTTGAAGGTCAGGAACTGCGGCGGTAAGGAGATACCCCTCGTCCAAGGTAAGGAGCAGCCGTGAAGAGACAACCCACGCCCAAGGTAAGAGAAACCCAAGTAAGATGGTAGGTGTTGCAAGAGAGCATCAGAGGGCAGACACACTGAAACCATACTCGCAGAAAACTAGTCAATCTAATCACACTAGGACCAGGGCCTTGTCTAACTCAATGAAACCAAGCCATGCCTGCAGGGCAACCCAAGGCGGGCGGGTCATGGTGGAGAGGTCTGACAGAACGTGGTCCACTGGAGAAGGGAATGGCAAGCCACTTCAGTATTCTTGCCTTGAGAACCCCATGAACAGTATGAAAAGGCAAAATGATAGGATATCAAAAGAGAATCTCCCCAGGTCGTTAGGTGCCCAATATGCTACTGGAGATCAGTGGAGAAATAACTCCAGAAAGAATGAAGGGATGGAGCCAAAGCAAAAACAATACCCAGTTGTGCATGTGACTGGTGATAGAAGCAAGATCCGATGCTGTAAAGAACAATATTGCATAGGAACCTGGAATGTCAGGTCCATGAATCAAGGCAAATTGGAAGTGGTCAAACAAGAGATGGCAAGGGTGAACGTCGACATTCTAGGAATCAGCGAACTAAAATGGACTGGAATGGGTGAATTTAACTCAGATGACCATTATATCTACTACTGCGGGCAGGATTCCCTCAGAAGAAATGGAGTAGCCATCATGGTCAACAAAAGAGTCCGAAATGCAGTACTTGGATGCAATCTCAAAAACGACAGAATGATCTCTGTTCGTTTCCAAGGCAAACCATTCAATATCACAGTTATCCAAGTCTATGCCCCAACCAGTAATGCTGAAGAAGCTGAAGTTGAACGGTTTTATGAAGACCTACAAGACCTTGTAGAACTAACACCCAAAAAAGATGTCCTTTTCATTATAGGGGACTGGAATGCTAAAGTAGGAAGTCAAGAAACACCAGGAGTAACAGGCAAATTTGGCCTTGGATTGCGGAATGAAGCAGGGATATCTTCAGTGATCTGTAAATATAAATGCAAACTGTCTGACTCAACCAAGGTTGCAGGTAAGAAGTCTCTTGCTAGTCTAGTTACCTTTCCTTTATCAGTTGCCTCTGAAAGTTCTATTCTTTGTCGAGAAGCCTTGTAAGATTTTTTACTATGATGCCAAAAGGTGATTTCCTAAATCTGTCATTCCCTCCACATTTAGTAGTGAGCATTTGATATATATGGCATTAGCTACTATAAGGAAAAGCTTCTTCTTCTCCTCATCCATCCATTTATGTATATTAGTATGAACTCATGGATGCTTATTTTGTTCAGTAGGCAATACCTGTTTCTATCACTGCTTGCTGCTGCTGCTGCTGCTGCTAAGTCACTTCAGTCGTGTCCGACTCTGTGCAACCCCATAGACGGCAGCCCACCAGGCTCTGCAGTCCTTGGGATTCTCCAGGCAAGAACACTGGAGTGGGTTGCCATTTCCTTCTCAATGCATGAAAGTGAAAAGTGAAAATGAAGTCACTCAGTTGTGTCCGACTCTTAGTGACCCCATGGACTGCAGCCTACCAAGCGCCTCCGTCCATGGGATTTTCCAGGCAAGGGTACTGGAATCAGGTGCCATTGCCTTCTCCACTATCACTGCTTACTGATGCTTAAATTGTCCCAGATTTGGCTAGTGGGAACCCATTCAGGTTGGCTTTCATGTTCTTTTGACATAATCCCATCATTCTTTGAACACTACTTTCTAGCACACACACAAAAATTTTTGAGGCTATCTTACACTTCTACAACACCAACCCCAGAATCAAGAATATTTTCAAAGAGCTCTGGGGTTTTTTAATTTTGTTTGTTTTTGTTTTCTTTTTATTTTTGCAGAGAATGGTATTTAGTAGTGGATTTGAACAGAAGGTATGCTCAACATTAGTGCAATGACATTGTTGTTAGGCTCTCTCAATGGAAAGAACTAGTGAATATATATCTACATATGTATATACACATACAGGCATACTATCAAAAACACAAAATCACTGATATATCCGACTGTAATTTTACATATCACAGGTTTATTCTGATTTTCTCCCTTTCCATATTTTTAAATTCTTTTTCTAATGGTGAGAAACCTGGCCCCCCCATTATCTCAGTATATTTGTTGGATCCACCCCCAATGTAATCAGTCTCTTACCACCACTGCTCCCTGAGTAGACATCCTCCTCACCTCATTCTGCCTTCAACAACCATGTCTGGCAGCTGCCCCTCCATGATGTGGATGCTGCCCTTATCTTGCATGGGCTCACATGCCACACGCTGCTACCACCACCCACTCCATGCAAATGCCTTTCTCATGCTTCTTGGGTACCATCTCCTTGCACTGGGTCACTAGCACACACTCTCCAATATGGATATTTACTTTTCCTCAATTTCATCTACTGGCTTTAGGATCAAATGCTTTAAACAAGAAAGAAGGAAGGAAGGCAATTAGAAAAAAGAATAGCTATCCATGTATGTACATGTATACCTATATTTATATGTTATGTATGGAATCAAGATTGCCAGGAGAAATATCAATAACCTCAGATATGCTGATGACACTATCCTTATGGCAGAAAGTGAAGAGGAACTAAAAAGTCTCTTGAAAGTGAAAGAGGAGAGTGAAAAAGTTGACTTAAAGCTCAACATTCAGAAAATGAAGATCATGGCCTCTGGTCCCATCACTTCATGGCAAATAGATGGGGAAACAGTGGAAACAGTGTCAGACTTTATTTTTTTGGGTTCCAAAATCACTGCAGATGGTGATTGCAGCTGTGAAATTAAAAGACGCTTACTCCTTGGAAGAAGTTATGACCAACCTAGACAGCATGTGGAAAAGCAGAGACGTTACTTTATCAACAAAGGTCCATCTAGTCAAGGCTATGGTTTTTCCAGTGGTTATGTATGGATGTGAAAGTTGGACTGTGAAGAAAGCTGAGTATCAAAGAATTGATGCTTTTGAACTGTGGTGTTGGAGAAGACTCTTGAGAGTCCCTTGGACTTCAAGGAGATCCAACCAGTCCATTCTAAAGGAGATCAGCCTTGGTATTTCTTTGGAAGGATTGATGCTAAAGCTGAAACTCCAGTACTTTGGCCACCTCATGCGAAGAGCTGACTCATTGGAAAAGACTCTGATGCTGGGAGGGATTAGAGGCAGGAGGAGAAGGGGATGACAGAGGATGAGATGGCTGGATGGCATCACTGACTCGATGGACATGAGTTTGGGTGATCTCTGGGAGTTGGTGATGGACAAGGAGGCCTGGAGTGCTGCAGTTCATGGGGCTGCAAAGAGTAGGACACGACTGAATGACTGAACTGAACTGATTCCAAAACTCCCATCACTGTAGTTGATGCCCTTGCCCTTTCTATTATTACTTTATTAGGGCCTTTTTTTTTTTTATTCCCAAAGCAAGACATACAAGCAATGTAATACTGATAAGTGTAGGAAAGGAAAAAACTTTTTCGTCTACCTTCTCAGGTTCTGTATCTAGGAGCCTACAATCAAACTGACAAAAGACAGATAAAAGAAAACTGATGTTTTTTTTACAGATGTTAATATTTTCATATGCACTGGAGCTTTACAGAAAAAAAGTGAGAATCCCAATAAGTAGTTAAACCTGTGGACTTATGTAATATGTATCTCTTTAACAAAGGTTGATAAACTGTAGAGGAGCAAAGGAAAAGGGGTTTGGGGGTTGTATGGGTAGTCAACTGTGGAAGATGACTAGGAAATAAATGGGAGACAGAACTTGTTTAGTAAGGATTGTTATGCAGATATGAGCTGTGGTTCCAGTAGTCTTGCCTGGAGAATCCCATGGACAGAGGAGCCTGGCAGGCTACAGTCCACGAGGTCGCAAAGAGTTGGACATGACTGAGCAACTAACACTTCACTTCACCATTAACTTACTTAACTAATTACTTACTACTGAATATATATGTTATTTCTACTTTTTAAACAGATTCTCTAGGCAAGAATACTAGAGTCATCTGGAGAGTTACTTGTTTTTTTCTGGGCATCTCTCATATATGCATGAGGTATACATATTAATAAACTTCTGTGTTTTTTCCCTTAACTTTTTTTTAATTAACAAGGGGGGTCTCAGCCAAGGCTTCCATGGTGGCTCAGATGGTAAAGAATCTGCCTGTGATGCAGGAGACCTGGGTTCAAATCCTGGGTTGGGAAGATCCCCTGGAGAAGGGAATGGCTACCCATTCCAGTATTCTTGCTGGGAGAATCCCATGGACAGAGGAGCCTGGTGGGCTACAGTCCACAGGGTCACAAAGAGTCAGACATGACCAAGCAACTAATATTTACTTAGGCAAGAACTGAAAAGGGTAGAGGGAAATTTTTTTCCCTCCCCTAAACTTGTTCAATAATTACTAAGAATTTCAGGTGGACACAGCAGAGCACTGAACCAAGTACAGGACCTTTTGAGTACAGGGCTCTGCATGACTGCACAGGCCACATGCCCATGCAGCCGTAAGCAACTAATATTTACTTAGGCAAGAACTGAAAAGGGTAGAGGGAAATTTTTTTCCCTCCCCTAAACTTGTTCAATAATTACTAAGAATTTCAGGTGGACACAGCAGAGCACTGAACCAAGTACAGGACCTTTTGAGTACAGGGCTCTGCATGACTGCACAGGCCACATGCCCATGCAGCCGCCCCAGTGGTAAGCACTCTGGATTATCTTTTTGCTTGTAAAGGGAATCAGAACATACCATATACCAGTTTTCATGAGGATTATTGTGAACTGCAGGCAATTGAGAAGCAGCTGACAAAGGAAGAACTCTGCCTTCCTCTTTCTGCCTAAAAACAGGGCATAAATTTCGCTTCATAAAGGTGATATCAATTTCCATTTGAAGATGTGCTCCCCTCTCCTAGAAGAGGAGAGCAGATTATTTCTAGCTTTTTAACATTGTTGTTGTTCAGTTAGCCAGTAGTGTCTGACTCTATGTGACTCTATGGACTGCAGCACACCAGGCCTCCCTGTCCCGTGTCATTTCCAAAAGTTTGCCCAAGTTCATGTCCATTGCATCAGTGATGCCATCCAACCATCTCATCCTCTAACACCCTTTTCTTCTGTCCTCAAGCTTTCCCAGCCTCAGGGACTTTTCCAGTGAGTCAGCTCTTCACATCAGGTGACCACAATACTGGAGCTTCAGCTTCAGCATCAGTTCTTCCAATGTATATTCAGGATTTACTTCCTTTAGGATTGACTGGTTTTATCTCCGTGCTGTTCAAGGGACTCTCAGGAGTCTTCTCCAGCACCACAGTTTGAATGCATGGATTCTTTAGCACTCTGCCTTATTTTTAACATTACATTTGGGTTAACAGGTAGGCTTGGGTTAAATCCTTTCTGTATCACTTACTAGTTGTATCACCTTAAATTCATAGGACTTCCCTGGTGGTTCACTGATTAAGAGTCTATGTCACAATGCAGGGTCGGTTTGTTCCCTGGTTCAGGAAGATTTCACATGTGGCAGGACAACTAAGTCTGTGTGCCACAACTACTGAGCTTGTGCTCTAGAGCCCATGAGACACACCTACTGGAGCCCGCACACTCTAGATCCTGGGCCACCACAATGAGAAGCCAGCACATCGCAACTAGAGAGGAGTTCCCGCTCTCCAAAATGAGAAAAACCCCATCACAGCAACAAAGACTCAGCACAGCTGAAAGTAAAAATAATACATGACTATAAATAAGATTTTAAAAAAAACAAATTCATCTGAGTCTCTATTTTCTCATCAACAAAATGGGGAAAATAATAGAACCTCATAGTGAAAACTGAGTCCTCCCTAAAATCAAATTCCCCTGCTGAGTTTATGACCAACCTCTCTATCTAAAACTTTCTTCCCTTTGTTTGGCTCATCCCTGCTCCACTCAGGATTGAGGCGTATCAAAGAAAAGAGGGGACTGAAACCAAGCAGCACCGTGCAGGGCCCTCCTGGGTACAAAAGTGCCTGTATCACCTGTTTCTGGTTTGTAGAAAAAGGCTTTAGTCTCCTAGACTGTCCCTCAGTTCCAAAGAGCAAGCAGTTACTAATTAGGGAAGTGAAGGAATTCTGAAACAAAGGAAAAGCAGTCAAGAAGCAAGAGTTCAGCAATAAAAGTCTTGGCTTCTCCTCAAGAGACACGGTAACAATCAGATCCATATCTTTGAGTTGTCCTGTAGAAACAAAGGCCTCTGTCTATGTGAAGGATGGTGACTACTTGCTGAGCAGAAGTGCTAGACGCCAGACCAGCTGGAACCAGATGGGTGATGATTAAGATTCCTGAAACAGCACCCTGTTACCTCACCACCAGTCCATCAGAAGAAAGTCCAGAAGCTATAACTCTCACTCTCACCCAACAGGTTGTCTTTAAAAACCCTTGCCTGAAAGCCAACAGGGAGTTCAGGCCTTTTGAGTGAAAGCTGCCCATTGCCCTTGCTTCAGTCAGTCAGTTCAGTCAGTTCAGTCGCTCAGTCATGTCCAACTCTTTGCAACCCCATGAATCACAGCACGCCAGGCCTCCCTGTCCATCGCCATCTCCTGGAGTTCACTCAGATTCACATCCATCGAGTCAGTGATGCCATCCAGCCATCTCATCCTCTGTCGTCCCCTTTTCCTCCTGCCCCCAATCCCTCCCAGCATCAGAGTCTTTTCCAATGAGTCAGCACTTTGCATGAGGTGGCCAAAGTACTGGAGTTTCAGCTTTAGCATCATTCCTTCCAAAGAAATCCCAGGGTTGATCTCCTTCAAAATGGACTGGTTGGATCTCCTTGCAGTCCACGGGATTCTCAAGAGTCTTCTCCAACACCACAGTTCAAAAGCATCAATTCTTCGGCACTCAGCCTTCTTCACAGTCCAGCTCTCACATCCATACATGACCACAGGAAAAACCATAGCCTTGACTAAATGGACCTTAGTTGGCAAAGTAATGTCTCTGCTTTTGAATATACTATCTAGGTTGGTCATAACTTTTCTTCCAAGAAGTAAGTGTCTTTTAATTTAATGGCTGCAGTCACCATCAGCAGTGATTTTGGAGCCCAAAAAAATAAGTCTGACACTGTTTCCACTGTTTCCCCATCTATTTCCCATGAAGTGATGCTTGGAGCCCTGCAAATAAAAGCTGTACTTTCCTTCATCACCACCTGGTGTCATTAGATTGGTTTTGCTGTATGACAGGCAAGCAGACCCAAGTTTGGTGACCATAGTTATTTTTTTAATTTAAGAATTAAATGAGATACTACATACAAAGCACTTAGTGCGAAGGACAGAACATTTAATTTTTCCTCAGTTATAAAATGGGAATCCATCTCACAGAGTCTATGTGATGACTGAATGAGTTATTATATGTAAAGTACAAATATTAAGCTCTCAGTAAATATAAATATGATTATCAATTCAGAGACAATTGACTGATAATAAATTATCAATTAAAAGGCTAAAGAGTGACAAAACAAACTCTGTTGTTTATTTATGAACAGACAAAAATACTTTAAAAAGCAGTTTGGAAATGTTTGTTTGACCCAAATATCAGAAACCAAGAGGAATTATGTGGCCAATCCTCAATTTACCCTGGTAAGTGTCTGGAACACACTTTTGCCTTTTACATGATTTACTTAAATTACTAGGCCTGTTTTCAACCATGCCATTGTTGAAGACGGGAAAAATTTTCCCTGCCCTTCTGGGTTCTTTCAGCTGGTCTAATAATTAGATTGACACAAGACAGATGAACAGGAGAAAATCAAATTAAATTTTGTACCGTGGAGGTGTCAAAGATAAGGAAAAATGATCAAGGCATGAAGCTTTTATACCTTTTAGATGAAGAAAAAATAAATTTGTGAAAAACTGACAAGAAGCATTAGCTTGGACTTGGGGTGGTGAAGTAACAAGTGTTGTTTCTGCAGCCTCTGAGCACTGACCTTGCTCTGGTGAGAACATCTCCCTGTCTCCTGCTGTTAGGGAAGGCACTGTTCATAAGAGGACTTATTTCCAGCTTTCACGGAGGACAGAGTAAGGTCCAAGTGTCCTCCCTGGATGGGCTGTTTCTTAAGTAACTTAAATTCAAAATGATCAGTATGCCCCTTTGGCACAATTGGGGGCAGCCTGCCCTGACCCAATACCATTAATTCTAGTTTGAAAATCAGAACAGTATCCCCTCTTCATCTGAGTTTTCTACAATGAAGAAAACTTATACTTTATATTTTCCTTTTACTGGTTCCACATGACTCTTTTTATCTAGCTCTGACATATCTTGAACTACATTCTATGTCTTTTAAATTCCTCTCTAGTAGTAGACAACTGGGCTGTTTGTGTATCTAGGTCAAGGCCAAATATTCACCGCTGCCTATTTTAAATATCTTGAACAAATTCATGGTGGTTTCTCTTTCTTTTCCATCTTACCCTTTTTTCCAGAATCCAGACCTTGCAAGTCCGGACATGCCCTAGGAAGGGCAGCGCCAGGTCAGGCCCAGTGATCTAGGGATTCCCCTACAGAGCCTGAAACCAAAAACCTCTAACAACTCATCTTGATTTCTTTCCACATTCCTTTGCCTTTGTCTTTCTGGCAGGCTTCCTCTTCTGCATTAAACTCCTTGTGCTTCCAGGGCCTCTAAGCCAGGTCCCACTTTCCCATGCCTCTGGTCTTGCAGTTCCCTCCCGGCGGCCAAGTGGCGGGTGGCCGGCCTGAGGTGGTGTCCTCTTCTGAAATAGTCATTGTTTCAAAGATTCTATTATTTAGTCAGAGGCATGCATTGCCTCAGGGAGGATCAGCATTATTAAGGCGGGAATGCAAAACCAAACAATGTTCTTGTCCAGCTTTTCTGTTTTAAGAATAAACTTTGGAAACCCAGAGCTGAGACAATAGTTATGAAAGAAAAAAAAAAAAAAAAAATCAGGGTTTTTTTGAGAGAGAAAAGGTTGTTTGTTGTTTGTTTTGGTTCCAAAAAGATAGTTTTAAGTATCAATAGAAAAATCTCCCAGTGAAGTTTAACAGAAAAGATATAAAGAACCTACCAACCCAAAGACCAGAGAAGCACTGTGCCGGAAAGGGGAGGAAAGCAGCTCAGAGTTAGGTCAGAGAAGGCTCGCGAACCCATGTTTCCTTAGGGCCTGAACCCCTATAGAGGGAAGCTGAAGAGAATCTATTTTTCAAAATGCCAAGACCAGGAAGCCTCCTGTCCTAAGCTGTAGCCCTGGGGTGGCAGAAAGCTTCCTCCTGAGACCACACAAGGCCCAGGGTAGCCTCACTCACCTTGTTCACCCAGGAAGGTGTGGAGTGCAGTCAGTGCTTCCCGGTCCTGGAGCAGTGAGAGGGTTCAGACACTGAGTGAGTGAGAGAGGGAGGGAGGGAGGGGGAGGAGGGTCCCAGGGCTGGGACCCTAAGGGGCTGCAGCACTGGCCACACCTGGGGACCAGCTGAATTCTCAGCCAGATCTCAGTTGATGATGGCCACCTGAAGACCACACGGACGGTATATCTGTACACCACTGGGCCAGTTAAGTACTGATAAAGGAGAGTGCTGGATGAGAGTGGTGGAAGCCCAGGTATCAGGACCATGGCCAACATCTGGATGCCTTGGAAGCCCCCTCTACTAGACACCATTGGTCCCACCCCATGCCCTCAGCTGTTGTGACTGTCGGCTGATAGCAGCTTGTGGACCTGCCCTTCTCCAGAGATTGCCCTTGTCAGGGAACTGTCCAAAACTGTCTGGGAGGTTACCACACACTTACACACACCGCACCCAACCAGGGAACCAACGACTGACTGACATGAGGTACAACAACCTGTGTGCCCTGCCTCAGGACCCTTTGCTTCTGAAATGGTTCAGGTTCTAGTCCTATCTCAGTCCTTCTGCTCCCTGGGGAGGAGCTTTGTTCCAGGTGTTATTTTTGGTGAAATTTACTCCTCTGGGCAGACTTTGGCTGTAGACTTGTGAGTTTTGTTCTGCTGTCTCTGAAAAACATCTCAGTATCTTTCTAGAAACAGGATCAGGGAGTTCCTAATTTTCTCTTTAAGAAAATTAGAGATATCAAGGGAACAATTCATGCAAAGATGAGCACAATAAAGGAAAGAAATGGTATGGACCTAACAGAAGCAGAAGATATTAAGAAGAGGTGGCAAGAATTAGACTCTTGAGAGTCCCCTGGACTGCAAGGAGATCAAACCAGTCAATCCTAAAGGAAATAAACCCTGAATATTCATCGGAAGGACTGATGCTGAAGCTGAAGCTGAAGACCCAAAGAAGGGGCTAGGGCTAAGTGTTTATATACTAGGTTGAACAAAGACAGAAAGTTGTGGGAAAATAAGTAAAATATATGGGGAGAGCAAAGGAGAATCAGAGTCATTTTAATAGGTCTGTTTGTCCCGAGTTCTCTCAGCCTCCACTCCCCTTCCCTGGTAACAAGAGTGTCCCTTTCCTCCGGGTACAGTAAGGGCATCTTTCACAAGGGAGTTTTATCTTCTGCTTTCAGGAAGAAAAGGGGAAGTCAGAGCACCCTTTTTGTACCTGCTGTTTTTCAGGCACCTTTAGCGAGAAATAACTCTTATGCCCAATGGCATATTTTGGGGAAGCATATTCTGCCAGTTTTCAGTCTCCATGTGGATTCAGATGGTATTAAAAAAAATTATTGGTGCGTAGTTGATTTAATATGCTGTGTTAGTTTCAAGTGTATAGCCAAGTGATTCAGTTATACATATATCCACTCATTTTTGGATTCTTTTCTCATATAAGCCACTACAGAGCATTGAGTGGAGTTCCCTGTGTTATATAGTAGGTTCTTATTATTTATTTTATATATAGTAGTGTGTACTTGCGGAGAAGGCAATGGCACCCTACTCCAGTACCTTTGCCTGGAAAATCCCATGGACGGAGGAGCCCGGTGGGCTGCAGTCCATGGGGTCGCTAGAGTTGGGCACGACTGAGCGACTTCACTTTCACTTTTCACTTTCATGCATTGGAGGAGGAAATGGCAACTCACTCCATTGTTCTTGCCTGGAGAGTCCCAGGGACGGGGGAGCCTGGTGGGCTGCCGTCTTGGGGTGGCACAGAGTCAGACATGACTGAAGCGACTTAGCAGCAGCAGCAGCAGCAGTGTGTAGTTGTCAACCTTAGTCTTACAATTTATCCCTCCCTTCCTTACCCCCTGGTAACCATAATTTTTTTTTTTCTATGTCTGATGGGTTTTTAAAGGTACAGAGATCAAAATGACCAAGGTTTAGTAAAAAAAGGGCCTATAAAGGAAGGAATATTGGGAAGATATATTCTTTTATTATCATTGGCTCTTCTGTACTGGTGCAGATGAGCAAAAACAGAGGGAAGGTAAACTAAAGGTCCCATGCTAACAGTGAACGAGGGCTGATTCATGAACACGTCTCTGTTCTGTTTAGTATTCACTGACCGGACAGTCCCTCATAATTACCCATTCTAGAGAATGAGCTGGAGTAACACTCTGAATCCTTTTTTTCTATGTAATTATTATGTTTTTTAAAGAATGGGTTTACTACTTTCCTTATTTTTACTTGGGAAAATAATAAAAAATAATTTATGATACCGTAATAAACACTAACGCAATAGTCAGGGGAAGTAGCAAGGAAGCCAGCCAAACCTCCTATCTGAGAGAAAACGTTATTTGTATACGAGGAAAAAAATATAAAACAGGCAGATTACTGGAAGTGGAGTGCACTTCAGGTTTTGGTTTTGCCTTCTTGTGTGTTTAATGTACAAAGCGTGTTCTTACTGCAGTGCTGGTCTAGGCAGAACCTCTGAGGAACAGGACACAGGCCGGACACAGAGCGCATTCTTTGTGTCTGTAGCCAGTCTGACAATTTGTTCTTGGTTTCTCTGCCTTCTTTTGCACAGACTGTGTTTCCCAGAGATCTTTGTTTATAAACACTAAGAAAAGGAATAATTTATTATGACCACTGATTTCTTTCCCCTGAATGACTTTTTAACAACTTGAATTACCTTGAAGTACGAGAGTTCTAACGGCGACATAGCAAGTGGCAGTCTTGATGACAACCACCACCACCAAGGCAGCTGGTTAATCATCGAAAACCGAGAAGAAAAACTGCTTTTCAGAAAATAACAACTTTGTTGTTGTTGTTTAGTCGCTAAGTCGTGTCCAACTCTTGTGCGACCCAATGGACTGTAGCCCGCCAGGTTTCTCTGACAATGGGATTTCCCAGGCAAGTAGACTGGAGTGGGCTGCCATTTCCTTCTCCAGGGGACCTCCCTGCTCCAGGGATCAAACCCATGTCACCTATCTTGGCAGGTAGGTTCTTTACCACTGAGCCTCCTGGGAAGCCCCAATATTTTTAGATTGTGTTTTCTAATCTTTTTTTTTTTTTAAACATACTGTCATCTTCCATCTAAAGTAAAAATTTGCAAGGTGGAGTATTTTTGTTAGTTTTACTGAAAGGTAAAACCAAAAATGTTTGACATTCTGAACCTAACTGAATAACATTATAATTTCAATAAGCAGTGTTGATTATTCATAAAATGAAAATAGGATGAGAAAAAAGGAAAAAGAAAAAAAATTAGACATTACAAAATGATTTTGGTAATGATGTTGACTTATATTTGTATGATTCTTTGTGCATTTTAAAGTACATTTATGTACAGTGTCTTTCTGAGCTTTACAAAATCCTATTTACTAGTAAGAGTTTTGACATAGAACCTAGAAGAAATAACTTGCTTATCCTTGTAATTGGGCAACAAGAAAAAGAATCTGGAAAATCTAAAAAAGTGTTCATGTGGTGACAGCTATTTATCTTGGGAAAAGATATACCACAAAACTGAAGCTGGAGTAGAGCAGGTCAGATAAGGGACTGTTTTGATTTGCTCTGAAAGTAAGAATTAGCACTGGGATATGCAGTGGCACCCCAACCTAGTACTCCTGCCTGGAAAATCCCACAGACAGAGGAGCCTGGTAGGCTGCCGTCCATGGGGTCGTGAAGAGTCGGACACAACTGGGCAACTTCCCTTTCACTTTTCACTTTCGTGCATTGGAGAAGGAAATGGTGACCCACTCCAGTGTTCCTGCCTGGAGAATCCCAGGGACAGGGGAGAGCCGGACACAACTGATTCGACCCAGCAGCAGCAGCTGCATGCTCCAACAATAACTTCATGTTGCTACTTGTTTTCCAACAGTTAAACTGCTTTTAAATTCTGTATTCTGATCCAGAGAGATGACGTGGGGTGGGAGGTGGGAGGAGGGTTCATGTTTGGGAGCTCATGTACACCTGTGGCAGATTCATGTCAATGTATGCCAAAACCAATACAGTATTGTAAAGTAAAATAAAAAATTTTTTAATTAAAAAAATAAATTCTGTATTCTCTTAAACTGCTATTACAACTTCATCAAATTCAAGAATCTTTCAAACTTGAACAGTATCCATTTTCTCCTCCTCTCTTTTAAAAAGTTTTCTTTCTCTTCTTCAAACACTTTAAGAAACTTCTTGTCATATATGTTACAGGTTGCGGGGAGGGGAGAGAAAAAAGAAAACTACAGATTCCTCTTTTTCTTTTTTATTGATAACTGGTACTGAATAGTAATTTTCTTTGAATTTTCTGCATACTGATAAAGAACAGTCTTAATCAGATTAGAAACTATCATATAGTAATTTCTGGAAAGAGTGCAAAAGATTAGTTTGTGATTTCAAGAAAAAAACAAAAATCCCCAAACACTAAAATTCGTATTGTTACTTCTATTCAGTTCAGTCACTCAGTCATGTCCGGCTCTTTACAACCCCATGGACTGCANCTGGTACTGAATAGTAATTTTCTTTGAATTTTCTGCATACTGATAAAGAACAGTCTTAATCAGATTAGAAACTATCATATAGTAATTTCTGGAAAGAGTGCAAAAGATTAGTTTGTGATTTCAAGAAAAAAACAAAAATCCCCAAACACTAAAATTCGTATTGTTACTTCTATTCAGTTCAGTCACTCAGTCATGTCTGGCTCTTTACAACCCCATGGACTGCAGCACGTCAGGCTTCCCTGTCCATCACCAACTCCCAGAGCTTTTTTAAACTCATGTCCATCGAGTTGGTGATGTCATCCAACCATCTCATCCTCTGCTGTTCCCTTCTCTTCCTGCCTTCAATCTTTCCCAGCACCAGGGTCTTTTCCAACGAGTCAGTTCTTTGCATCAGGTGGCCAAAGTATTGGAGTTTCAGCTTCAACATCAGTCCTTCCAATAAATATTCAGGACTGATCTCCTTTAGGATGGACTGGTTGGATCTCCTTGTAGTCCAAGGGACTCTCAAGAGTCTTCTCCAACACCACAGTTCAAAAGCATCAAATCTTTGGCACTCAGCTTTCTTTATGGTCCAATGCACACATCCATACATGACTATTGGAAAACCATAGTTTTTTTACAGTATGAAAAGGCAAAAATATATGACATTGTTACTTCTATTAAGAATCAGAAAATCTCTTTGTTCCACATGGCAGAATTACTGTAGAAAAGGGAAGTAGTCAACACTTACTAGAGGTTAGAAAGATGAAAATGATGACAGTTTACTTTTGGTGATTTTCTTACATATTTATTTGCAAAAACTGGTAGAAAGACAGAACAGAAAATTGAAGTTGACATTACAAGGAAAGAGAAACTGAGTAGTATCACTGGACAATTTGACAGCAGCACATGCTATCATTCAAAAATTTCAGCATTGGGGTGGGAGGTGGGAGGGAAGTTCAAAAGGGAGGGAACATACGTATACCTATGGCTGATTCATGTTGATGTGTGGCAGAAACCACCATAACACTGTAAAGCAATTATCCTCCAATTAAAAATAAATTTTTTAAAATATCAGTATCCCAGGGACCTTCCTAGTGTTCCGGTGGTTAAGAATCTGCCTGCCAATGCAGAGGACATTGGTTCAATCCCTAATCCAGGAAGATTCTACATGCCACAGGGCAACAAAGCCTAAGCCCGTGGACCACAACTACTGAACCAGCATACTCTACAGCCCGCGAGGCACAACAAGAGAAGCACACAACTAGAATAGGCCTCGCTCTCCACAACTAGAGAAAAACCCCATGCAGCAACAAAGACCCAGCACAGCCAAAAATAAGTAAATCAATAATTAAAACTAAGAAACATTTCAGCGTTCTAGTATTATATTTTTGATGAAATCATTTTAATGAAGTGTTAATACTGTCACTTCATTCCCAACAATTGCATCCATCTATCATCAGCGTTCTTCTCCATGTACATGAGTGCACCAGAATATTTTCTTCTGAGTCAGACATTGGAACAAGCTATCCAACACATTTGTGTAGAAGCTTTTAGTGAGTACATTGTTTAGATATATTGCATTCACCCCCGTTAGTCATTTAATTAGGATCCTATTTTGCAAATCTATAAACAGGAAATTCTGTGTATAATACTTACTTCTGGTTTTTGTCTTCTTGTAATATCATACTTCAAAAGTAATTCCTAGTAGTCAGATGACTAAATAAGCAAGAGATTTCAGAATTAAAAGAATAAATTAAAAGGGCAGATTACTGGATTAACTCAGGCTGAAATACTAAGGAAACCAGGCCAACTGGAGTTTATTTTCTGTCCCATGGCCTTTCACCATTTCTAATCTTTTGGCAACACACATTGTTCCAACATGTCTGGGCATGTTTGGGAGNAAGAATAAATTAAAAGGGCAGATTACTGGATTAACTCAGGCTGAAATACTAAGGAAACCAGGCCAACTGGAGTTTATTTTCTGTCCCATGGCCTTTCACCATTTCTAATCTTTTGGCAACACACATTGTTCCAACATGTCTGGGCATGTTTGGGAGTCTGGCTTTGTTTCAAGCCAAGCTCTCCGTGGATTCCTGATAATTCAATGGTGGGAGAGGGTGCGAATTGCCAAGAAAACTGTCAACATACTTTAAATTCAAGCTGGAATCCTCATTCCACATAGATATATAGATGCTGTTATGATAACTACATTTATTACAATTACATCTTATCATATCTGTTTTTCACTGTATGCCCACACATAGGAGTTCTTACATCTAAATAAACCTGATGGATACCAGGAACAAGTTGAATTTGTTAATTCTATAATCATCTTAACTGTTAAGGCGATCTAGGCTCTAGACAGAGATCTAGATTCTTGAGAGAACAAGATGCTCTTAAGATTTTTATAACTGCTCATTCTTAATAATTTTAAATGTTATATATATAAAAGCCTTAGTGCCTTACTAAATATATCCCATTGTCATGAAAGAGAAAATGCCATTATCACTAGAAGTCTTAAGATATAAGGAACATAGCTATTCAAACAACATCATGGTGAAAAGCTTAAATTTCAAATAGACTCAATTATTTGTGTCCCTTATTAACTTGCTAAACATCTAGTGTGTGTGTATGTATGCATGGATATAATAGTATATACTGATATATACTGTTATATAACAGTATATACTGTTATACTGATGATATATATGTGTGTGTGTTTGTGTGCACATGTTATGTTAGTCACTCAGTCATGTTCAACTCTTTGTAACCCCATGGGCTATAGTTTTGCCAGGCTCCTCTGTCCATGGAATTTTTATATTATAGATTAGTACTCATGACATATACAATATATATTATAGATATATAATATATGCCTTCTGTCCATGGGATTTCCCAGGCAAGAATACTGGAGTGGGTTGCCATTTCCTTCTCCAGGGTATCTTCCTGACCCAGGAATTGACCCTGTCTCCTGCATTGGCAAGTGGGTTCTTTACCATTGAGCCACCAGGGAAGCTCCCTACAGACTTAATGTATCTCCCCAAAATGCATAAACTGAAATCCTAACCCTCAATGAGACAGTATTAGGAGGTGAGGCCTTTCGGAGGTGATTAGGTCATGAAGGTAAAGCTCTCTTACAAATCAGACCCCAGGTACATATCTTGCCATTTCTGCCTGGTGAGGACATGGTGGGAAGGTCACATAGGCAGGCTCTGAACCAGCAAGCAAGCTCCCAGCAGACAGCAAATCTGCTGGCACTTAGATCTTGGCCTTCCCAGCCTTCAGAACTATGAGAAATAAGTTTCTATTAATAATAGAATTAAATACATTCTGATACAGCAGCCTAAACTAAGATAAGCTGGTATTGTTGAACTGAAATAAGAAAGATAGTAATCCTTGCAGAGAGGACACTATCCAGGCTAGAATTTTAAAGCTGACATGGTGATTAGAAGAGCAGCAGCAGGGACCAACTGAACACAGATGTGGAGGAGCCAGAGCCCAGTGGTTTGGTGGGCAACTGCAGGTTTGAAGACAAGGAACCCCGGCATATTCTGTTTTTAAGAGAGCCACCGGGAGCAAAGGAAACATTATTTACCTGCAATCAGAGAACTTCACTAAGAGATCAAAAGCATCAGGGTGAACCCTAAATACTGGACTTGGAAGAAGTGTGTTATGGGTTCTGTAGATTTCTAAAAAACAAAAAAAATGGTTCCTTAGAAAACTTCTGCTGGTAAGAGTGAGTAGGGAGAGCAGAGTAGTCTCATATTAGTGTTTTATATCCTGTCTTCAATTTATAGCTATTTTTTTCTAAACTACAAAACTGGTTCTTTATTATAACATTTTAAAGTATATAAATGTGTTAATACAGAAAATAGAAATTCCCAACAGCGTTAATCTCCAGATATTAACTGACTGCCGCTTATCCTCCCAAACAGTTTTCTTTATATAACATGGAGGCCTTGTGACCTAGTAGTTGAGAATGCAGATTTGGGAATCAAACTGCTTGGGCACAAATCTTCGCTCTGTCACTTACTGTGTGACCTACGGGCAAGAAACTGAGCTCTCAGTGTCCTGGAATCCCATCTGTATGGTGCAGGTAACTGCTTAACTCCCGGAGTTGCTGGGAAGATTAACAGTAGTATTATAGGGCACTTACCGCACTCACAGTGACTGGCATGTGGTGAGCGCTGCCTTTGTTGATGATGAGGATACAATCATATATAAGAAGATATTTACACATACAAATATAAGGTAATTGGTAGGCATAGCTTTTTCTCTACAGTTAGGATCCTAATACACATACTTTGGTGATACTGATTATTTGTAGGTTGAAACTTGGTGATATGTCCTCCATATGTCTTTGGATGGTCTCTTTCTCTGCGTGATTTTTCTCAAGCTTGTCCTCTACATCACAGTTTACTTGCAATTTTACTTCCAGTTGTTTCAGATGAATTCTCTATTTCTTTAGTGATACAAATTTTAATAAATTCAAATATGACACATTTAAATGACATCAACTTCAAAAGGAACTCAAAGGTATAGAATAAAAAACTCCTGTACATGTGACACTCAGTTCCTGCCTGGGAACTGACACTTCTGTTATTTTCTTGTGGGTCCTTCCAGGGATGTGTATGTGAAAACAGGTAAATGCAAGTAAATATTATTAAATGAAACAGCAGTTCTATATCCTCTGTTCCACATCTTCCTTAAAATACATCTTGGGAAGCTTGTATTATTATTATGCAAATATCCACCTCACTCTGGTTAATGACTACCTATTGTAGCATATGAATTGTCATCATTTATTTAGCTTTTCTCCATCAAATGGGTATTTATATAATTTCCAATAGTTTACTATCACAAACAACAGTATAATAAATAATCGCATATATACATAATTTTATACACATATGATTCTACTGATTTTACACACACACGACACACAGGATAAAGTCCAAATCAAAGTTATTTTCAAAGATTTTTCAAACTGCTTCCCACAAAACTGGTATAGTATCATTTTTGTCTTTAAAAAAACCGTCTACATTTTAAACTAATTTATCTGTAAATTTAATGCAAATAATTAAATTAGCCTACATTTTATTATCAAACTTAACTGCTTTTTCCCTATACTGTCTTTACTGGGACATAAGATATTTGTAGACTCCTCACTATAGATATGCTCTTTAATGTGTAAAATCTTTCTAGTTTTATTACTTGGAAATTTCATCTCGGATGTCTTCTAATATATATTTTTTCATGTCTTTTGTATATTACATTCTATTCTTTTCTTTAAAAATTTTAAAATTCAGCTTTTCCTTGTCCAAAAGTTGCTCTTTTTTATTCCAGTTTTATTGAGATAAAATTGATATAACAGTACTAATAAGTTTAAAGTGTAGCACATAAAGATTTGACTTATATATATCATGAAGTGATTACCATATAGATCCAACTTTATTAAAGTAGGAAAAAAAGCCTTGCAATGATAACTCAGGATTTATTCTCTTAACAGTTTTTATACATAATTTACTGCAGTGTTAATTATCTTTAACATAATATACATTACATTCCTAGTATTTATTTATCTTATAACGGGAAATCTGTACCTTTCAATTACTTTCATTCAATTCCCCCTTCCCCAAACCCCCACTTCTTGTAGCCACAAATCTGATCTCTTCTATGGATTTGCTTTTTTTTTTTTTTTTTAAGTATAACTGACCTACAGTACCACATTAGTTCCTGGTATACACATAGTGATTTGGTATTTTTATACATTTCAAAATGATCACCATGATAAGTCTTGTCACCATACAAAGATTTCATGAAATTCTGGACTACATTACCCACACTGTGTATTTCACACTTATGGTTCATTTATTTTGTAACTGAAAGTCTCCACCTCTTAATCTCCCTCACCTATTCCTCTTCTTCCCCCTCCATTCTCCTCTGTCAACCATCTGTTTGTTCTTTGTGTCTGTACTCTGTTTCTGTTTAGTTATATTTGTTTTGTTTTCTAGATTCCACACACAAGTGAAAACATACAGCATTTGTCTTCCCTTGACTTGTTTCATCACACTAAGTGAAATGGCATGTTTCTGCAAAAGGCAACATTTCATTCTTTATTGCTGAGTAATATTTCAGTGTGTGTGTGTGTGTGTGTGTGTGTGTGTGTGTGTGTGTACCACATCTTTATCTGTTAACCTATTGATAGGCACTTCAGTTGTTTCCATATCTTAGCTATTGTAAACAATGCTGCAATGAGCACAGGAGTACATGTATCATATTAATGTTTTTGTTTTCTTAGGATAAATACTAAGGACTGACACTGCTGGACCATAACTTTATTTCTTGAGGATTCCCCATATTGTTCTCCACAGTGGCTTTGCCAGTTTACATTCCCACCAACAGTGCACAAGGATTTCCTTTGCTCCACATCCTATCAACACTTGTTATTTGTTATAATGGCCATTCTGACAAGTGTAATAAGTGTTTGTTCCCTATGGTTTTGATTTGCATTTCCTTGATAATTAGTGATGTTGAGTATTTTTTTATGTGCCTGGTGGCCATCTATCTGTCTTCTTTGGAAAAACGTCTATGCAGGTCCTCTAACCATTTTTCAAATGGGTTGTTTGGTTTTTTGATGTGGAGTTGTATGAACTCTTTATATATTCTGGATATTAAACCCTCGTGGGATATATCATTTGCAAATACCTTCTCCCATTCAGTAGGCAGCCTTTTGTTGTTGCTGTTGATCATTTCTTTTGCTGTACAAAAGCTTTTTAGCTTGATGTAGTCACATTTGTTTATTTTTACTCATTTCCCTTACCTGACAAAGTAGATAAAAAAAAATACTGTTAAAACTGATGTCAAAGAATGTGCTGCCTATATTTTCTTCTAGGAGTTTTATGGTTTCAGGTGTTAAATTTAGGGCTTCAATCCATTTTGAATTTATTTTTGTATATGGTATAAGAAAGTAGTAGTATAGTTTGATTGTTTCTGCATGTGTCCAGTTTTCCCAACACTATTTATGGAAGAGCTGTTTTTCCTCCTGTATATTCTTGCCTTCTTTGTCATTAATCAATTGCCCATAAAAGCATGGGTTCACTACTAGGCTTTCTTTTCTGTTCCATTGATTTATGTGTCTATTTTTGTGAAAGGTTGCTCTTATGAATAACAGAATTAACCCCAAATTGGCGGGGAATTTTTTCCTGACACCCTGCTCTATCTAGCAGGGGACTTTTTGAGTTCTTCCTTCTGGTCAAGAGTGAGGGCGGGGGATTGACAATTTGTGTTCTTTGTTTTGCCCTTTGACTATGGATAAAACAGCCATTTTCTTTCTTTGTTGTTAAACTGTGCATCAGACTTGATGTGTGCATCAAGGTAAGAGTGCACCAAACTCAATGGAGAGAACACTGGAGCTCTGGTCTGTTCTTCCATCAAGAGATCCTGAGGGAATAGTATCTTTGAGATTATGAGATTATCGATCCTAACCAATGTTGGCAGGTTACTCCCTCTCAGTCTACAGGAAAAAGGAGCAAAGTGCAATCTTAGTGTCCCGGCTTAGGCCAAAAACTAACTGTTGTGAACAAGAGAGTTCCTTATTGGATGTCTTATCCTCTCCAACCCCCATGCCACAGAAAATTAAAGACAGTTTCAATCTCTTTCCCATCCTTTAATAATATTTATTTTAGTCCTATCTAAGCTTTTGGTTATTTCTTTATAAGTGTTCTTAGCAAGAAATGGACATTTATTTTGGTACAAACAGTACAAATTTAATCAGGAAAATACTGGTTAAGCAAAAAGAGAAGAAAATTTTCCCATCTGATATTTGGTCTGCTTATCTTTAGGAAATTTGATTACAAAAGTCTTGAAAAACAACATATGAATTGAGTGCTTTTTATTCCAAAATTATGAAGGAGGTCAAATATTATGATTCAGTTTCTTATATTATTGAATTTCATTTATACCAAACTTACCCCATTATTATCCATAATAATAATAAAATATTTAAAATGGCCAACATACAAGCATTTCCTATGTGTCAAGCACTTAAGCATGACATAATGGCTAAATATATTCCTTAAAGCCTGACACATAATGGCTATACTGTGCATAAGGCTCTGTGCTACAGCAGAGATGGCTTATAAATCTGTATCAGAGCTTCCTATTGGCCAATATAAAAGTGGAAAGATGATCAGTTATATCACAGAGACTAAAAGATAAAAATAAGCCAATTCATTAGGAGGAGTATGGAAAATTCCTGTTTATGTGAGCCAAGAGAAAATTCTGCCATGGTTATTCAAAAAAATGCAATATGTAGGTCACACCAATGTCAACCTTAACTAATAATTAGGTCTATAAACTATTTCTTTATAACTCTCTGCAATGTAGGCAGAGAGCTTAACACCCAAGTTTACTTAAGTAAAAGCAACTTTATAAGAGGCCAACATGCTATGCTGTACAGAGAAACTTTTTTGTAATTTGTCTTGTTGAAGGTATGAAATTTAGTTTAATTTGAGGGATGATAATTCATTAGGAAATCCTCTGCAAATACAGTTTTCCAAACTGAGATTTTATGAGGCAGCACAGAATTCACAGGTACACTCTTTTAGGTAACTAATAGGCAGACATTCCATGTTATTATTTGAGGAAAAAAATCATAAGCTTCAACCGTCAGCCAGCTGCTGCTGCTGCTGCTGCTGCTGCTGTCGCTTCAGTCGTGTCCGACCCTGTGCGACCCCATAGACGGCAGCCCACCAGGCTCCGCCGTCCCTGGGATTCTCCAGGCAAGAACACTGGAGTGGGTTGCCATTTCCTCCTCCAATGCATGAAAGTGAAAAGTGAAAGTGAAGTCACTGAGTCGTGTCCAACTCTCGGCGACCCCATGGACTGCAGCCTACCAGGCTCCTCCATCCATGGGATTTTCCAGGCAAGAGTACTGGAGTGGGGTGCCATTGCCTTCTCCGCATCAGCCAGCTAGGGGATTTTAAACCTATTGCGAAAGCATGAGAAGCCTAACTGGGATACATGCCTCTTTAAGGAGGTAGGATTAGGGAGTGTCTGCCAGCAGGCCAAGATTCTATAATCATTATTATGGCAGATTCTATTATTGTCTTCAACTCCTCATCCTGTACTGTAGCTTGGAGCTGGCCCTGCGACACAGTAGTTCCTCCTGTTATAAAGGTGAATTTACCTATTCTACTGGCTTGGGCAGAAGTGTTTCTCAAGTGGTGCCAGTGGTAAAGAACCCACCTGCCAATGCAAGAAATGTATTGATCCCTGGGTCTTGATCCTTAGGTCAGGAAGATTCCCTAGAGGAGGGCATGGCAACTCACTCCAATATTCTTGCCTGGAAAATCCCATGGTCAGAGGAGCCTGGCAGGCTACAGTCCACAGGTTCGCAAAGAGTTGGACGTGACTGATGGTCAGCACTGAAATCAGATTGATTATATTCTCTGCAGCAAAAGATGGAGAAGCTCTATACAGTCAACAAAAACAAGACCAGGAGCTGACTGTGGCTCAGATCATGAACTCCTTATTTCCAAATTCAGGCTTAAATTGAAGAAAGTAGGGAAAACCGCTAGACCATTCAGGTATGACCTAAATCAAATCCCTTATGATTATACAGTGGAAGTGAGAAATAGATTTAAGGGCCTAGATCTGATACAGAGTTCCTGATGAACTATGGAATGAGGTTTGTGACATTGTACAGGAGACAGGGATCAAGACCATCCCCATGGAAAAGAAATGCAAAACAGCAAAATGGCTGTCAGGGGAAGCATTACAAATAGCTGTGAAAAGAAGAGAGGCAAAAAGCAAAGGAGAAAAGAAAAGATATAAGCATCTGAATGCAGAGTTCCAAAGAATAGCAAGAAGAGATAAGAAAGCCTTCTTCAGCGATCAATGCAAAGAAATAGAGGAAAACAACAGAATGGGAAAGACTAGAGATCTCTTCAAGAGAATTGGAGATACCAAGGGAACATTTCATGCAAAGATGGGCTCGATAAAGGATAGAAATGGTATGGACCTAACAGAAGCAGAAGATATTAAGAAGAGGTGGCAAGAATACACAGAAGAACTGTACAGAAAAGATCTTCACGACCCAGATAATCATGAGGATGTGATCACTAATCTAGAGCCAGACATCTTGGAATGTGAAGTCAAGTGGGCCTTAGAAAGCATCACTAAGAACAAAGCTAGTGGAGGTGATGGAATTCCAGTTGAGCTGTTTCAAATCCTGGAAGATGATGCTGTGAAAGTGCTGCACTCAATATGCCAGCAAATTTGGAAAACTCAGCAGTGGCCACAGGACTGGAAAAGGTCAGTTTTCATTCCAATTCCAAAGAAAGGCAATGCCAAAGAATGCTCAAACTACCGCACAATTGCACTCATCTCACACGCTAGTAAAGTAATGCTCAAAATTCTCCAAGCCAGGCTTCAGCAATATGTGAACCGTGAACTCCCTGATGTTCAAGCTGGTTTTAGAACAGGCAGAGGAACCAGAGATCAAATTGCCAACATCCGCTGGATCATGGAAAAAGCAAGAGAGTTCCAGAAAAACATCTATTTCTGCTTTATTGACTATGCCAAAGCCTTTGACTGTGTGGATCACAATAAACTGTGGAAAATTCTGAAAGAGATGGGAATACCAGACCACCTAACCTGCCTCTTGAGAAATCTGTATGCAGGTCAGGAAGCAACAGTTAGAACTGGACATGGAACAACAGACTGGTTCCAAATAGGAAAAGGAGTACGTCAAGGCTGTATATTGTCTCCCTGCTTATTTAACTTATATGCAGAGTACATCATGAGAAACGCTGGACTGGAAGAAACACAAGCTGGAATCAAGATTGCCGGGAGAAATATCAATAACCTCAGATATGCTGATGACACCACCCTTATGGCAGAAAGTGAGGAGGAGCTAAAAAGCCTCTTGATGAAAGTGAAGGAGGAGAGCGAAAAAGTTGGCTTAAAGCTCAACATTCAGAAAACGAAGATCATGGCATCCGGTCCCATCACTTCATGGGAAATAGATGGGGAAACAGTGGAAACAGTGTCAGACTTTATTTTTTTGGGCTCCAAAATCACTGCAGATGGTGACTGCAGCCATGAAATTAAAAGACGCTTACTCCTTGGAAGAAAAGTTATGACCAACCTGGATAGTATATTCAAAAGCAGAGACATTACTTTGCCGACTAAGGTCCGCCTAGTCAAGGCTATGGTTTTTCCTGTGGTCATGTATGGATGTGAAAGTTGGACTGTGAAGAAAGCTGAGCGCCGAAGAATTGATGCTTTTGAACTGTGGTGTTGGAGAAGACTCTTGAGAGTCCCTTGGACTGCAAGGAGATCCAACCAGTCCATTCTGAAGGTGATCAGCCCTGGGACTTTTTTGGAAGGAATGATGCTAAAGCTGAAACTCCAGTACTTTGGCCACCTCATGCGAAGAGTTGACTCATTGGAAAAGACTTTGTTGCTGGGGGGGATTGGGGGCAGGAGGAAAAGGGGACGACAGAGGATGAGATGGCTGGATGGCATCACTGACTCGATGGACTTGAGTCTGAGTGAACTCCGAGATGGTGATGGACAGGGAGGCCTGGCGTGCTGCAATTCATGGGGTCGCAGAGTCAGACACGACTGAGCGACTGAACTGAACTGAACTGAAGTGAATTAGCAAGCATGGTCAGAAGTGACAGGATGCCAATTCCAAATCTAGACCTGAAGAGATCCTGCATATTTTTGCTTGTTCTCTTGCACCTGCACTATCACCCTGAGACCACCTTAGTTTGGGTAGCTATGGCCCTGTTAGTCTAGGTCTAAGAATAAACATGCTGGGAAGAGCTGTCCTAAACTATGGATAGTCTGGCAGCAGGAAGAACAGCCAGGGGCTGCAGGCAGAGGCAGAACAACCCCAGCCACTTCACAGATCCATGGGCAAAATATATGCTTTTGTTAAATACCATGTGTGTGATTACACAGTAATAACTGACTGTTGCAATAGTGTTAGGTCAGTTTCCAACAGATGAACAAATAGAAAAAGAAAGAAGGTTCTAAATTCTTAACCCATAGAATAGGGTAATGATAAATTTAGCTTGGAAAAATTTTTTTTGTTTTTTTTTTTGTTTTTGTATTTATTTATTTTTTTACACGAACTCCCAAACATGAATAGCTTGGAAAATTTTTATCCTAAGTTTGTCAAGTATCACTTCAGCCAGAAAAATATATAAGAAAGTGCTAACAAAATGTTTAATTATCATTAAACCATGCAAATTCTTGGTAAAGCCTTGAATAAAATAATAGTAGCAATTATTTTTTGGAGGCAAAAATAACCCAATTATTATACTAGACATATTATATCAATCATCTTTAAAATGTACAGAACATGACAGCTATAGTAGAGAAAATTAAAAATAGTAACCATACAATGAAATAGGAATTATATGTTTTACCAATTTTGGTTTAAGTAATTTCCTGGCTGATCTGTGTGAGTTCTTTATATAGTAAAGATACTGTTTTGTTATATTTGTTGAATATATGTTTTCCCAGTTTGTTTACTGTGGGGGCTTTATGATATCCAGATTTCTACATTTTCATGTAACCAAATCCATAAATCTTTCATTCAGCACTTCCTTCATCTTCTCTAATTTAAAAAGTTATCCCTACAACAAAGTCTTGATAAATATCTCCTTTTATTTTCTATGACAAAATAATTAGTTCTTCACTCCTTCCAGAATTTGTTTCAGTAGATAGTACAAGGTCATCCTCTTAAAGTTTTTCTCCTAACTAGCTAATGAATTTTCCTAGCACCATTTATATCTTAAACCTTAATTTCTCCACTGAATTTAATTTTTTAAATTTACTATCAAATTTACATACAGTATAATTCACTCTTTTAGTGTGTAGTTTTACAAATACATAGAATTATGTAATCACTACCAGGATCAAGTTTCATCATCCTATAAAAAACTTCCCTCAGTGATCAAACTTTTCCTCCACTTCTTAATAACAGTCTTCATGAGATATAATTTACCTACCATGCAACTCACCACTTAAAAGTGTATAATTCAGTGTTTTTCTTTTTACTATAATTAGAGCTGTGTAATCATCACCACAATTAATTAATTATGTTGTTATGAGTATTCTCAGTACAAGCATGTGATTTACAAGTATTTTTCCAAGTCTGTGACTTGTCTTTTCATTCTCTTTAACAAAGCTTCAGAACAAAAACCTTTGTTTGAAAGTCCAATTTATCAGTTTTTTTTTCTTAATTGTACCACCTTTGGTATCATATCTAAGAATTCTTTGCATAACCCAAGGACACAAAGATTTCTATGTTTTCTTCTAAAAGTTTTACAGTTTTATGTTTTACATTTAGGTCTATGATCCATTTTAAGTTAATTTCGATAAAAGGTATGAAATATAGATCAAGGTTCATTTTTTAGAATATGAATATTCAATTTCTGTTGAATTTTAATGCATCATCATGTCAGATTTTTGTAATATAATAGGGTCTACTATTAAGCTATTTTTCTGAGCTATCAGTATCATATTTTTAATTACTATAACTTTATAAACTTTATACACACATACCCTATAAGATGAATCTCTGCTATTTTTCTGAACTATCACTATCATATTTTTTAATTACTATAACTTTATAAACTTTATACACACACACACTATAAGATTAATCTCTGCTTCCTACCCTATCTCTATCTCATCTTCAATAATGAACATGTGGAATCAACACCTCAATCATTTGTCATCCATGTCCCTAATCAACCTTTACAAGTTTATCTGTACCATCAATAAATGCATCTCAATACATGAAAAACCTGTGCTCTAGATAGACAGACTGGGTTGGCTCAGATGTAAAAATACAGTGGTTGCACTGTGTAATTGCTCCCTTCCAATTTTTGTAATTTTAGCACTTAGCACAGAACAACAGTCAACAAATATTTATTGAATGAATAGTGAACATTAATACAGTCATGGTGAAGATAAGAATAATTCTTCAGAGAAAAAAATATGCCTTTATAAACGGCACAGAGGTGTAAGTTTTTAAATGTCAATTACATTTATGGCTATGGATGCAAACTCTCTTGTGCATGGGTCACAGAAGTCCAGAAACTTGTTTTTATTCATAAAGGTAAAAGAAAGGTGTGGACTTATAAATAATGGGGACAAGGTTCACATGGCTTTGTATCAGTCTATGAGAGGTAAAAAGCAAGAGGTAAACATTGGTATTCATGATTCACATAAGGCATTAGAGCTCTAGTTTTTTCCTGATACAAGCTTGGGAAAAAAATGCTTAAATGGCTCTAAAAAGTTATACTGGCAAAGACTGGGCTAAAGCTTCTGGGACCAAAATGAATGCACAGGACTTTCTTTGGAAGGGTAAAATTAGACTGGTGTGCTATGAGTCAATAGGAATCTAGGAACAACTTCAAGGGGTAAGTAAGGAGGAGGTAGAAACAAGAACTCCAACATTATGGAACTAATGCTGGACTTGGAGTTATAAGATCTGAAGTAATGTCTGCTTATCCTTTCTTTTAATGCTGGCATAGGTTAGTCATAACTTCTCTGTGCTTGCAAGCTTCCACATCAGAAGGAAGGAAATAAAGTATCTCTGAGACTTCCAGTCATTTTGTATCTTGGGCCAATAATGGAGATCTACTCATTCCAGAAAGTTTTAGAACAGAAAGGGAGATCTCCAAATAATGAAATAAAGAGGAAACAAGAAGCCAAGATGTAGAGAGTGAGGGAGAGCTAAAAGCACTCACAGGGGCATTTGAACAAGACATACAACTAATGGGCTGGGAATTTCTAATAACAGGAGGAAACAGTTAAGGTATGTATTATAGCCCCATGCATGTTAGGTGATAGACAGAAGTTTCTTCATAAACCTAGGGGCTCAAAAGGCTCAGAAATGGCCTTCCAGCCATAAAATGGGTACCAGAAGACTCCAAGATCTATCCAGGGATAGGCACGGAGGAAGACCAATTGCATACTAGGATCTTTGTTTGGTAGAAGGGTTGTACGTTGGTTAAACTTTATTAAATTAAATATGCATATTAAAATTTGAGAATTCACTCAACAAATAGAAATAATATGGTAACCTTCCTCTTGTAGACTGACAACAGACAGTAAAAAAGAAAATAAGATTAATATCATTAAAATGACCATACTACCCAAGGAAATCTACAGATTCAATGCAACCCCTTATCAAGTTAAGGATATACATACCTTAACTAGTTTCCTTCTGTTATTAGAAACCCCCAGCCTGTTACAAGTTGTATATATCGTTCTAATGCCCCTGTGAACATTTTTCACAAAATCAGAACAAATAATTTTAAAGTTTGTATAGAAACACACAAAACCCCAAATAGCCAAAAGGTCTTGAGAAACTGGAGGGGTCACACTCCCAGACTTAGACTATAGCACAAAACTACAGTAATTTTGTGGTGCTGGCACAAAAACAGACACATAGATCAACGGAACAGAAGAGATAGCCCAGAAACAAATCTTCATACTTATGGTCAATTAATCTATGAGAAAGGCGGCAAGACTATACAATGAAGAAAAGACAGTCTCTTCAAAAAGTGGTGCTAGGAAAACTGGACAGCTACACGTAAGAGAATGGAATTAGAACATTCTCTAATACTATATACAAAAATAAACTCAATATGGAGTAAACATCTAAATGTAAGCCTGGAAATCACAAAACTCCTAGAAGAAAACATGCACAGAGCACTCTTTGACATAAATCATAGCAACATTTTTTAGACCTGTCTCCTAAAGCAAAAGAAATAAAAATAAAAATAAACAAATGGAACCTAATTAAACATAAAAGGCTTTTGCAACACATAGGAAACTGTTAACAAAGTGAAAAGACCACCTACTGAATGTGAGAAAACATATGCAAATGATATGATCAATAAAGGGTTAATACCCAAAATACATAAACTCATACAACTTGACATCAAAGAAATAAACAACTTGATTAAAAAGAAGGCAGAAAACCTGAATAGACATTCTTCCAAATAATACACACGGATGGCCAACAGACACATGAAAAGATGCTCAACATCATTAATCATCAGAGAAATGCCAATCAAAACCACAATGAGGTATCACCTCACACCTGTTAGAATGGCCATCATCGAAAATAACACAAATAACAAATGTTGGTGAGGATGTGGAGAAAAGGGAACATTTTTACACTGTTGGTGAGACTATAAATTGGTGCAGCCATTATGGAAAACTGTATAGCGGTTTCTCAAAAAATTAAAAATAGAATTATCATATGACACAGCAATTCCACTCCTGTGAATATTTCCAAATAGCCCTGAAAACACTGATTTGAAAAGATACATGCACCCTAACGTTCACTGCAGTANCTCTTTCAGTATCTTAGCATTTTGCCTTTTCATACTGTTCATAGGTTTCTCAAGGCAAGAATACTGAAGTGGTTTGCTATTCCCTTCCCCTGTGGACCACATTCTGTCAGTCCAAACTTTACACTTAATGCCAGGGGCAGTTTGGGAAATAAAATTCTCCCCAGGATTCCACTCCCTTCCAATTATTGGATGTCATTGTTAAGAGAGATTTGGAAACATTCAAGGCACTGAAGCACTCAAGGAATGCTAGAGAGTTTTCCATTGGCTCCTGATTGATATTTTATTTCAACTGCAGGGTTCCTTCCTGCTGCCAGGATTCCTGTTGTTGTTATTTAGTCACCAAGTTATGTCTGACTCTTTTTCAATCCCATGAACTATGGCCACCAGGCTCCTCTGTCCATGGAATTGAAAGAGTTAATTCCTAGGTAGGTTGATAAGAAGTCCAGGGTCTCCAAGGAGGGGAAAGGGGTCTGGGATTCTCAAGGGGGCAAAAAGGACAATTTTTTTTTTTTTTCTGTATTGTTTTATCTAGTAGAACAATGTATCTTGCTCAAGGACATGTTTCTCCTTAACAAGAACCTTCTGAGCAATTTTGTTATCTTAAGAGGTTTGTTGTGGGAATGGATCTGGATAGTTAGTTAGTTAGTTCAGTCACTCAGTCGTGTCTGACTCTGCGACCCAATGAATCGCAGCACGCCAGGCCTCCCTGTTCATCACCATCTCCTGGAGTTCACTCAGACTCATGTCCATCGGGTCCGTGATGCCATCCAGCCATCTCATCCTCAGTCGTCCCCTTCTCCTCCTCCCCCCAATCCCTCCCANATTTTTTAGAATATGAATATTCAATTTCTGTTGAATTTTAATGCATCATCATGTCAGATTTTTGTAATATAATAGGGTCTACTATTAAGCTATTTTTCTGAGCTATCAGTATCATATTTTTAATTACTATAACTTTATAAACTTTATACACACATACCCTATAAGATGAATCTCTGCTATTTTTCTGAACTATCACTATCATATTTTTTAATTACTATAACTTTATAAACTTTATACACACACACACTATAAGATTAATCTCTGCTTCCTACCCTATCTCTATCTCATCTTCAATAATGAACATGTGGAATCAACACCTCAATCATTTGTCATCCATGTCCCTAATCAACCTTTACAAGTTTATCTGTACCATCAATAAATGCATCTCAATACATGAAAAACCTGTGCTCTAGATAGACAGACTGGGTTGGCTCAGATGTAAAAATACAGTGGTTGCACTGTGTAATTGCTCCCTTCCAATTTTTGTAATTTTAGCACTTAGCACAGAACAACAGTCAACAAATATTTATTGAATGAATAGTGAACATTAATACAGTCATGGTGAAGATAAGAATAATTCTTCAGAGAAAAAAATATGCCTTTATAAACGGCACAGAGGTGTAAGTTTTTAAATGTCAATTACATTTATGGCTATGGATGCAAACTCTCTTGTGCATGGGTCACAGAAGTCCAGAAACTTGTTTTTATTCATAAAGGTAAAAGAAAGGTGTGGACTTATAAATAATGGGGACAAGGTTCACATGGCTTTGTATCAGTCTATGAGAGGTAAAAAGCAAGAGGTAAACATTGGTATTCATGATTCACATAAGGCATTAGAGCTCTAGTTTTTTCCTGATACAAGCTTGGGAAAAAAATGCTTAAATGGCTCTAAAAAGTTATACTGGCAAAGACTGGGCTAAAGCTTCTGGGACCAAAATGAATGCACAGGACTTTCTTTGGAAGGGTAAAATTAGACTGGTGTGCTATGAGTCAATAGGAATCTAGGAACAACTTCAAGGGGTAAGTAAGGAGGAGGTAGAAACAAGAACTCCAACATTATGGAACTAATGCTGGACTTGGAGTTATAAGATCTGAAGTAATGTCTGCTTATCCTTTCTTTTAATGCTGGCATAGGTTAGTCATAACTTCTCTGTGCTTGCAAGCTTCCACATCAGAAGGAAGGAAATAAAGTATCTCTGAGACTTCCAGTCATTTTGTATCTTGGGCCAATAATGGAGATCTACTCATTCCAGAAAGTTTTAGAACAGAAAGGGAGATCTCCAAATAATGAAATAAAGAGGAAACAAGAAGCCAAGATGTAGAGAGTGAGGGAGAGCTAAAAGCACTCACAGGGGCATTTGAACAAGACATACAACTAATGGGCTGGGAATTTCTAATAACAGGAGGAAACAGTTAAGGTATGTATTATAGCCCCATGCATGTTAGGTGATAGACAGAAGTTTCTTCATAAACCTAGGGGCTCAAAAGGCTCAGAAATGGCCTTCCAGCCATAAAATGGGTACCAGAAGACTCCAAGATCTATCCAGGGATAGGCACGGAGGAAGACCAATTGCATACTAGGATCTTTGTTTGGTAGAAGGGTTGTACGTTGGTTAAACTTTATTAAATTAAATATGCATATTAAAATTTGAGAATTCACTCAACAAATAGAAATAATATGGTAACCTTCCTCTTGTAGACTGATAACAGACAGTAAAAAAGAAAATAAGATTAATATCATTAAAATGACCATACTACCCAAGGAAATCTACAGATTCAATGCAACCCCTTATCAAGTTAAGGATATACATACCTTAACTAGTTTCCTTCTGTTATTAGAAACCCCCAGCCTGTTACAAGTTGTATATATCGTTCTAATGCCCCTGTGAACATTTTTCACAAAATCAGAACAAATAATTTTAAAGTTTGTATGGAAACACACAAAACCCCAAATAGCCAAAAGGTCTTGAGAAACTGGAGGGGTCACACTCCCAGACTTAGACTATAGCACAAAACTACAGTAATTTTGTGGTGCTGGCACAAAAACAGACACATAGATCAATGGAACAGGAGAGATAGCCCAGAAACAAATCTTCATACTTATGGTCAATTAATCTATGAGAAAGGAGGCAAGACTATACAATGAAGAAAAGACAGTCTCTTCAAAAAGTGGTGCTAGGAAAACTGGACAGCTACACGTAAGAGAATGGAATTAGAACATTCTCTAATACTATATACAAAAATAAACTCAATATGGAGTAAACATCTAAATGTAAGCCTGGAAATCACAAAACTCCTAGAAGAAAACATGCACAGAGCACTCTTTGACATAAATCATAGCAACATTTTTTAGACCTGTCTCCTAAAGCAAAAGAAATAAAAGTAAAAATAAACAAATGGAACCTAATTAAACATAAAAGGCTTTTGCAACACGTAGGAAACTGTTAACAAAGTGAAAAGACCACCTACTGAATGTGAGAAAACATATGCAAATGATATGATCAATAAAGGGTTAATACCCAAAATACATAAACTCATACAACTTGACATCAAAGAAATAAACAACTTGATTAAAAAGAAGGCAGAAAACCTGAATAGACATTCTTCCAAATAATACACACGGATGGCCAACAGACACATGAAAAGATGCTCAACATCATTAATCATCAGAGAAATGCCAATCAAAACCACAATGAGGTATCACCTCACACCTGTTAGAATGGCCATCATCGAAAATAACACAAATAACAAATGTTGGTGAGGATGTGGAGAAAAGGGAACATTTTTACACTGTTGGTGAGACTATAAATTGGTGCAGCCATTATGGAAAACTGTATAGCGGTTTCTCAAAAAATTAAAAATAGAATTATCATATGACACAGCAATTCCACTCCTGTGAATATTTCCAAATAGCCCTGAAAACACTGATTTGAAAAGATACATGCACCCTAACGTTCACTGCAGTATTATTTACAAGTGCTAAGGCTAAGATATGAAAGCAAGTTAAGTATCCATCAATACATGGCTGGATAAATAACATGGGATATATATATATATACACACACACAATGGAATACTATTCAATCATGAAAATAATTAACTTTGCCACTTGCAATAACATGGATGGACACGCAGGATATTATGCTTAGTGAAATAAGTTAGAGAAAGGTAAATACTGTATGATACTATTTGTACATAGAATCTAAAAAATAAAACTAGTGAACATAACAAAAAAGAAACAGATTTACATATATAGAGAAAAACCTAGTGATTATCAGTGGGAAGAAGGAAGGGGAAAGGGAACATAAGGGTAGAGGATTAAGAGATACAAACTACTGTGTATAAAATAAACAAGCTATAAGATACATAGTACAACACAGGGAATATAGCCAATATTTTATAATAAGTAAAAATGGAATATAACCTTTAGAAATTATGAATCACTATGCTGTACAAATGAAACATATATAATGTTGTATATAAACTACACCTGTTTTAAAAAGGGGAATAAAGAAAACAAGAAGTAGAGACATATGGTAAATAAAACACAGAAAAGGTGGTAAATATAAGTTCAAATGTATTACTAATCACAATAAAAGTAAATATATTAAACTTATTAGCATGAATTGATGACAATAATATATTAATGTGTGCATGTGTGCTAAGTCACTTCAGTCATGGCTGATTATTTGCAACACTATGGACTGTAGCCCACCAGGCTCCTCTGTCCATGGGATTCTCCAGGCAAGAATACTGGAGTGGGTTGCCATTTCCTTCTTGAAGGGATCTTCACAACCGGTGTCTCTTAAATCCCCTGTATAGGCAGGTAGGTTCTTTACCACTAGTGCCCCCTGGGAAGTCCCAACAAATTAATATTTGGATCATAAAGTAAGATTTATGAAACTTAAGATTTATGAAATGAAATTAGATGCTATATAAATTTTTATTGTTACAAAACAAACTGTTGTTCACTCTCAATCCAAGTTCAAGTTTTATTAATGACTTTTTAAAGACAAACTAACTGGAAGATACTTCCCAAGGCATTTAGAAAGTTCAGGACTCAGCTTTGTGTAACTGCTTCTCATTTCATGACTTCTTTTTCTCCCAGTGGGCTAAGAATGGGAGCCTCCTGACTAGATAAAGCACCCATGTCACTGAAGATTTCTGGACTTGTTAACTACTCACCATCTGTTTGGTGTTACTGGACTTAAGTTGGAAAAGGAGAAGGAAAATGACAAATCTGTCTTCCAATTTACTTTGTTATTTGTTCCATCCCTTTAAGAGTTCAACTCCAATCTGTTTTACAATGTAAAGGTCATGTTACAAAGTAAAACACTGAATCAAACAAAGTTTCTAACATTAAATAACATTTGGGGTGATAACAACTGTTAAAAAATACTTTGATACTGATTTTGGAACATAGCATTTTAGAGCCTAAAAGGACTGTGGAGACTGTGTACAGTGAGTTTTCTGGTGAATTATCCAGTGAGATCCTGGGGCTGTTCTCCAGAATCACTGGGTCCTACAGGGCTCTGGGGGGTCACACCAGGGAGGGCGAGGGAGGATTCTGAGCAGAGGGGCCCTGGGTGCCTTCCCATAGCTTCCACAACCTGTTTAGGCTTCAACCGGGCTTCCTGGGGAGATTTTATTTGAAAAGAGTGCCACATTCTTTGTTCAACATATGATGAAACAGAGGTTCAGAGAAGGTAAGTGACTTACCCACTGTTGACAAAGCAAATAAAACACCAGGGACTAGAAATCAGCCTTTTTCTCTAATGCTGTCTCTACATTAGCGACATGATTTTGTTTTTCCTTCTAACAAAGGAAACTCAGGCATTGTGTTAAGTGTTGGAACTAAAAATATGGTCTCAGCCCTCAGGAGCCTTTAGCTGTATGGGATCAGCCAGGAGAAAGTCTTTTTAAAGAGGGATTGGAGCTATCAACAATTTTTAACACAAAGGAACCAGAAAGATAACAAAATAACCCAAGGAGATTAAAAAAAAGAAAGAAACAGACACACTTTTAGAATAGGTAAATTTTGACGTTTACTGGTTATTGTTGTGAGTGACTACATTTACAACACCATCATAATATAGATCACTGAACAAATCTACGAATGGACCTTTAAGAAGAAAACAGGTAATCATTTGCTAATATTGCCTAGACTAATGGGCTCCAAACTTTTCTGATCACATGTTTTGGGGTCACCAAGACCCTCATTTCTGACAATAACTGCAAGTTTATGTGGTCCCAAAGATCACTCTAA
>SJYX01015303.1:286982-312063 GCA_006410675.1 Oreotragus oreotragus | reverse complement strand
AAGAGAAAAGTGAAAGTGAAGTCGCTCAGTCTGTCCGACTGTTAGCGACCCCATGGACTGCAGCCCACCAGGCTACTCCGTCCATTGGATTTTCCAGGCAAGAGTACTGGGGTGGGGTGCCATTGCCTTCCCCGTCTCTGACTTATAGCCCTCACTTAATGGTGTGATAGTCACAGTTATGATTTGTTACAGTGAAAGGATACAGATTAAAATCAGCCAAGGAAAGAGGCTTATAGGGCAGAATCCAGGAGGGGTCCATGCAAAGAGTTTCCAATTGTCTTCTCCCAGTAGGGTCATAAATAGCGCTAACTTTGGGACCGGTGTGTGACATTACACATGGAGTATTGCCAATTAAGGAAGCTCACCTGAGGCGTGGTGTCCAGGGTTTTTACTGGGGCTTGGTCATGCCTTTAGTGTTCAGATTCTTTGAAGGTCAAGCTGATGCTGTGTGTGCATGTGCTCAGTCCCTCAGCTGTGTCCAATTCTTGGCTACCCCATGGACTGTAGCCCACCCGGCTCCTGTGTCCATGGGATTTCCTAGGCAAGAACACTGGAGTGGTGGTAAAGAATCTGCCTGCCAATGCAGGAGACGCGGGTTCGATCCCTGGGTGGGGAAGATCCCCTGGAGAAGGAAATGGCAACCCATTCCAGTATTCTTGCCTGGGAAATCCCATGGACACAGGAGCCTGGTGGGCTACAGGTTATGGGATTGCAGAGTTGGGCACAACTGAGCGACTAAGCACACATGCCTGTAGGCTGATGCTACTTGGCAGAAAGCCCTACTGTAAGTCACATCATTAAACTATCTAGTGTAGCCTGAGATCACCAGGTAATAAAAACACTCTTCTCAGACAGGACATTGCAAGGGCTCAGAGATGTCTCCTGGGAGCTTAGGGAAAAGGACAGGTCTCTCTTTAGATGAGGATAATTCTTACCTTTATAAATTTAGAAATTATACACAAGCACTACAGATAAATACATCATGAACATTATGAAATACATAAAAGCAGAATTATGAAAGGGATGCACACAGAGTTAAATACTAGATTTGGAATAAGGAAGCCTAGGAGCATCCCACTCTGCCTGTCTTTGTGCCTTAGTTATTCTGTCAGTAAAAATGGGAACAAGCAACACTGTCCAGTGAACAACAGAGTTCACTATCTGTCAATTGTTATTATTAACAGGTCTTTAAAAAAGAAAATAAGAGTATGAGAATGTCAGGGATGGATCTTTTCTTAGAATAGTTGTATTTGGAAAATTTAGTAAGGGTGGAGGAAAAAACACATGAAAAACCAACAACAAAGAAAAATACTTTGCTCTAAGGAAGTTTTTAAAGTTGTGTTAATACATATAATAATGTATTAAATGGAGCTGAAGTAGTTAGGCTAACATCTGTTACTGAAAGGGAGCTAAATGATTTACCAGAAAGTTTTAAAGAAATCAAACAAGAGAAAAATCCAAAATGGCTCAGTGTACTCAAATGTTAAAATTTTATGTTGAAAATAAGATTAAATTAAGTACAACGAAATAGGAAAGACTAGTGGAAGGAAAATGACTTTATTAACAATTAACTATATGGATTTCTCTGGGCCTCAATTTCTTTGTCTAGAAAATCATGAGACTGGAAGAGAGAATCTATAAAATTCCCTCCAGCTAGAAAATATCCCATAGCTAATACAGGGACTTGTTCCTCAATAAAGGGGAATACACACAAACACACAACCNAGACTAGTGGAAGGAAAATGACTTTATTAACAATTAACTATATGGATTTCTCTGGGCCTCAATTTCTTTGTCTAGAAAATCATGAGACTGGAAGAGAGAATCTATAAAATTCCCTCCAGTTAGAAAATATCCCATAGCTAATACAGGGACTTGTTCCTCAATAAAGGGGAATACACACAAACACACAACCGTACACACACACACACACATATATACACACACATAGGTGTGTATATATATATATATATTCTTAAATATATGTTTTACATACATTTGCTTAATATCTAAGAAGAAAAATGTGCTCTCCTGTAATTTTGTTTTTCTTACATGAAAACAAATAACATCATTAATAAAAGAGTTGACATAAGATTTGTCAATAAATGAAGAAGCAATTGGAAAAACTAAGATTTGAAAAAAAATACTCATTATCCCTGAATCTGGCTAATATTATGAGTGCTTATAGGATAGTGATGTCCTCAGAGAAATTAGAACAATTAAGAACAAAGTAAATTTGAAATGATGTTTGTTTTCTTTGTAAAATAAATAAAACCTTAGATGTAAGACTATAAAAGCACAGTTTACACGTGGCTAACGAAATAAGCAAGACTTCTGGAAATTCATGAAAAGATTTCAAAGGAAGTAGACTGCGTGCAAAACACAGCTTATGAAATCAGTGGCAATGCTAAATTGACTCAATTCTAAAGATGTAATCCTGGAACCAGAGGGGTGAGTGTTGAAACATATTGTTTTAGCCCACAAACATTATTGCAAAAGGAAGTGACCATTTTCTAGAACCTCACAATACTGTAGTTATTCCTGGAAACGAAAGGTCTTAGAAATACAAGTAGTGCTAAAGAAATATAAAAAGAGATATGAAACTCTGGAGCATATGAAGACAGAAAGTGGGAAACAACCAGATTCACAAAGCCTGGAAAAGCAATAAGCAAAAAAGAAAGGAAGAAGAATCTAGAATTGTCAGTGTATCGGTAGCAATTAAGAAAAAAATAGACAACAGAAAATTAAATTGAGTTTAGGGAAACACAGTTAGATACTAATTGGTAAAACAGATTGCAGTAAGGTTTGCTCTAACTAAAAATACTTGAATTAGCTAATTCTCTTTGGCAAGTATTGTTATAGAAATTCAAATTTCCAAGAATAAAAAGTAAACATAAACTAAAGAGTTGGATTAAGTCTCAAAACATTATTTAGCCAATTATCACAAGATACCATTCCCAAACAGAACTGATTTTTCCGCAAGGCTGTTTTTCAGAGAGTTCTGAAGACAGAGATTCTATAGTTTTCTTTGGTAACAAGTTAATATTAGATGACCTTTATTGTCTAACATTATCTTTATGTCTCAACAGACATGCTTTTCTCATAGGTTAAGACAGATTCTTAGTCAGTCTTTCCTGGATTCTTAAGTGGAGGAGCCTGAATATCATTTAACCTACTCTTGACAACTCACTTTTCCCAAAGCACAACTCATAAATATACAGCTCAAAAATGAAAGGTCACAAAGTGAATTCTCCNTGTCTCAACAGACATGCTTTTCTCATAGGTTAAGACAGATTCTTAGTCAGTCTTTCCTGGATTCTTAAGTGGAGGAGCCTGAATATCATTTAACCTACTCTTGACAACTCACTTTTCCCAAAGCACAACTCATAAATATACAGCTCAAAAATGAAAGGTCACAAAGTGAATTCTCCCATCACCCAGACCATGAAATAAGAACCCTGCCAGCAGCACCCAAGACGCCTCCTTGTTCTCCTTGCCAACAACCATTCCTTCTGCCTCCTCAAAGATAACCATCAACCTGATTTCTAATGCTTTGGTTTACATGTGCCTGTTTTAGAAATTTATAAAAGTGATTAAACTGTATGTTCTTTCTTTGTTAGTAAGTGTGTGCATGCCCAGTTATGTCCAACTCTTTTGTGAACCCATGGACTATAGCCCACAAGGCTCCTCTGTCCATGGAATTTCCCAGGGAAGAATACTGGAGTGGGCTGCCATTTCATTTTCCAGGGAATCTTGCCGACTCAGGGATCAAACGCACGTCTCCTGAACTTGACGTGGATTTTTTACCACTGAGCCACCTGGGAAGCCCATCTCTTTCTTAGTAGCATTTTTAAATTGAGATATACTTCACACAACATAAAATCCCCCACTTTAAAGTGTATACGTCAGTGGGTTTTGGGTTTTTTGTTTTTTTTTTTAACTATATTCTCTATGCTGTGCTACAGTCATTACTATCCAGTTCCAGAACCACCATCCCTCCCTTCTACCCTCCTGCCAAACACCCTGTACCTATTAGTAGCCTTTTGTTCACTGTTAGGCTTGTGAGATCCATATGTTGTGTTTAGTAGCCAGGTTTTTTTTTTGTTGTTGTTGTTGTTTTGTTTTTTAATAGAGCCTAAGGAGTAAAACACAGGTTTTTCTAATTATTTTTGTTTCCAGGCACAAGACTAGTGGTTTCAACCCTGGTTGCACACTAGTATCAATCTGGGAGAGTTAAAAATCACTGATGTGTAGGCCCCATCCAAAAATACATAAATGACAATTTGATGGTGTAGAAGTGGGTAGGGCTGGAGCCTTAGTGGTTTTAAAGGTTTTCTAGATGATTCTGTTGGATAGCCAGGGTTAAAAACTACTACAAACAACCAATCAGAAGACTTAACCTGACCAGAAGTGGGCTCTAGTTAACAAGACAGATTCTCTTGGGCCCTGGGCATACTTGAATCTTGAGAGGGTGGGCCAGGGAATCTGCATTTTGACAAGGGGTCCATGTGCTTCTTGTCAAGAAGACAGCTTTAAAAATGCTGTGGGAAACCAATAATTATTTCTAAGAAAATAACTGACTTCATCAACAGAGGTTTCTATTGCCTTTGAAAAAGAAAACACAAATATAAGTTTAAAACATTTTAATACACTAAAAAGAAATTATTTCAATGTATAATTTAGCATGATGAGGAGAAAACTGTATTCCATCTGCCTTGTTTCTTTTGTTTTGCTACTAGTCTGAAATGGAAACCTGTTGGGAAGTAGCCTTTTCCACCTCCTACTCTGAGGTTAACACCGGAAAACAGGTTTACTTTTTTTAGACATCACACCAGTCTCAATGTTGTCAACAGTCTGTGCAATTCCCAGTTGCTTTTCATTCATAGTGGACAACGTACAAAGAACCTTCTTCACATCACCAGATAAACACATCAGGAAATTTTTAAAATGCAACTGCCAAGAAAAATGGCAAACAAAATGGGAAAGGAGAAAAAAATTAAGAAGAGAAATCTTCCAACAGTTTGAAATAGATTTCCTTACATATTGTAGTATAATAGTAACAACTTCACATACAGATTAAGTAAGAACATATTGTTAGAAGCTAGAGTCAGTACTCCTGTTGGAGAGGGCTTATATAGATCAGGGACAAAGAAAATGTTCCACATAATACTTTTCACATCCTCAGCTCTTAAAAATGTATCATTCTCTTTATTGAAGGGTACCTTCCGTTACTAAAGCGTTTTCTTATTCTACCTTGATTATAGGCATGACCTTGTAACTGTTCACCTTACCAGCTGGACACTAACAGTAAACTAGATTCTATTATTTAATGCATTAGTCGAGTACATGAGATGGTGTTTAATTGTCTGAATGTACTAAGACATTCTTAAATAAAAATTTAATATTAGTACAGTTTGGACATACAGAAAAATTGTGAAAAAACTCAGAGAATTCCCATAAACCCTAGTTTAAAGTTTTCCTTTATTATTAACATCTTATTCTAGTGTATACTTATTATAATTAATGAGTCAGTATTGATACATAATTATTCATTAGAGTCCATTACTCTAATTTCCTGAGTTTTCACGCAATGTCCTCTTTCTGTTCCAGCATCCCAGCCAGGACAACACATTACTTTCAGTCATCATGTCTCCTTACGTCCCTCTGTGCCTATTTCTCAGACTTTCCTTGTTTTGACAACACCTTGTCAGTTCTGAGCAGTGCTGGTCATTTTTTAGAATGTCACACACTAACAAACTTTTAAAGATACCTAATTTATTCCTATATTCAATTAATGCACTAGAAAAATTTGACTCACAGCAATATTAAAAGGAAAAAATCTTTGGGAGGTCATTTACATTATTAGAATCAATTCAAATAAGACTTGAATAATTGGTCTTAGCATATATAGAGATATAATACAAGACAGAATAAAATCATGACTCATAAAATTATTATCATTTCTGAAAACTGGACCTTAACTTTACAAATTAATAAGCACTGAAATTATTTACCTTCTTCTGAGTTCCAAACATTGTTACTATTTTCACATAGCCATAGAGTTAATATTACCTTAGTTCTGATTTTTGTCACCATTTATAGACTTGTTTATGTATTAAAGCAAAATGCATACTTGATATTTTAAAAAGCAGTATAGTACTCATTCCATCATATTAATATAAATACTCTCCCACTGTGGAATATTTTGCTTGTTTTTACTTTGTGTAATACTACTATTAACATTTTTGAACGAAAACAATTTAGAGTTGAACCAATCTGCATTTTTTCCAGCAAGGTAGATAAGTACATGCTTTCCCACACATTCAAAAACTAAATACTCTCCCACTGTGGAATATTTTGCTTGTTTTTACTTTGTGTAATACTACTATTAACATTTTTGAACGAAAACAATTTAGAGTTGAACCAATCTGCATTTTTTCCAGCAAGGTAGATAAGTACATGCTTTCCCACACATTCAAAAACACTGAGTTTTATCTTTCATATATTTTCTACTCAAGTGTACAGTGCTGCTTTAAAGTATACACTGCATTACAGAAGCAAGCTGTGTGTTTTCCAAGTCTTCTGTAAATTGCTTCTCCTTTTTAAAGTGGAATTAAATGCCAACCCTATAGATATTAGATGAAGAAAATTTTATTTACTAATATCTCTCTTAGGAGAACTGTCCTTTGGGGACATTGGGTGTTTGCAGCCAAGGGTGAATGTAAGAAAAACTCATCCTGAAACTAGGGATGATTCTATTGATTAAGGAAGATGAGAGGGTGAGAGAGAAAAATCAGGAAAGGAGGGTGTAATGAAGGAAACTGTGAAAGGTCAGCACTCCATACTCTGAAACCTGCCCTCTCCGTAACTTCCTCAGATCTTTGATAAAGTACTTTAAAAAACCCAGAAACTGTGTACAATGAATGGATAGATTAGACGTAGACACTAAGACTGGAGAAGTCAAGGGCAGTGAGAAAAAAGGAAAAATTGAAGCAAAAGAATTGTGTGTGTGTGTGTGTTTGGGGGGGGCACAATAAAAAATAAAATTTTCAGAAGGCCTTTTTGCTATCAGAGTTACTAGATTTAAGCTATGATGATCCCAACTGCTGCCCAGATTATACACATTCATACATTTAAAATAGTAAGCTTTCAATGGTCTGTCACATTTAGTTCTTCCTGTCACTTGAAAACGTTTTTATTCTTGTAGTAAAGTAAAATGTGGGCTTCCCTGGTGGCTCAGATGGTAAAGAATCTGTATGCAATGCATGAGACCTCGGTTTGATCCCTGGGTTGGGAAGATCCCCTGGAGGAGGGGTTGGCAACCCACACCAGTATTCTTGCCTAGAGAAGCCCCATGGACAGAGGAGCCTGGCAGGCTACAGTCCATGGGGTTGAAAACAGTTGGACATGATTGAGTGACTAAGCACAGCAGAGCAAACAAGAATATATATTGTGTTAATACCTTCTTCTCCTTTTTAACATCCACGAATTTAACTCTCATCCACAAAAGTGATACATACTCTATTCTTGCTTCTACATTTTATACTCTGGTTTCTTGCTGCTTTATATTTTATATTTCACTTGTGAACCCATTATTACTAACTTGGCTGAAGTGACAACAGATCTATGTTAATTCTTTTTTCATAACATTGAAAAAATTTATCTCACTCTATTGTATTACGCTTCCTTTGCAATATGGTCATAATAGTGGCTTGAATCTATAATTGGCCAGTTTTTGAACACTTAATGTTCTATACATCATGTACTATAGTTTTTTGTAATCAATTTTAAAGGTGGTCCTTATCACTATCATCTTTAAAGAAGCAATTTGGGGCATTTTGGCCCCTTTTCAAGTGAGTTTCACTATCATTCAAAATCTGTCAGGGATTTAAATTTGTAACATGAATCATAAAATTTAGAGTTGGAAAGTATAACAGGGATGACCTAATTCAACTCTGTAATTTAAAAATGTGATAACAGAGGCCAAGAGAACTTGAATTACCTTCCCTAGGCCCAGCNTCACTATCATTCAAAATCTGTCAGGGATTTAAATTTGTAACATGAATCATAAAATTTAGAGTTGGAAAGTATAACAGGGATGACCTAATTCAACTCTGTAATTTAAAAATGTGATAACAGAGGCCAAGAGAACTTGAATTACCTTCCCTAGGCCCAGCCAGTTAACAGCAGAGCCATGCTAATCTGGGTCTGTGTTGACCTCAAAGCATACAGTAATTAAAAAGGAACTGCTTCTTACTTTTACTGTCCTTTTACGTTAAATCTCCTTTAACTTTATGCTAAGCCACACTAAAATAATCTCAACTTTCTTTTTTTTGTATAAATTTATTTATTTTAATTGGAGGCTAATTACTTTGCGATATTGTATTGGTTTTGCCATATATCAACATGAATCCGCCACGGGTGTTATGGATTTTAAACAGGCAGTTCAAATTTAAAAGAACATAAGAACGAAAGTTTGCCACCTACAGGTCAAAAGAAAGAAGAAATGTTTTAACGGTTTTCAGAGTAAATCTCTGATGACCCTTATGAAGCAGAAGTGTTTTAAAATATTTCTTTGAAAGAGTAGCTCTCAGTATAGCACAGGACTACTTCTATAATGAGGATTCTGCCTAATCACTGTTTGTGTGANAGAAGAAATGTTTTAACGGTTTTCAGAGTAAATCTCTGATGACCCTTATGAAGCAGAAGTGTTTTAAAATATTTCTTTGAAAGAGTAGCTCTCAGTATAGCACAGGACTACTTCTATAATGAGGATTCTGCCTAATCACTGTTTGTGTGACAAGGTTTTTTACTACATTCTTTTTGCAGTGGTATATGGTGCTACAGTAGCAGAAAAGAATGGTGGGACACTGAACAGTACAAATCCATAATTAGATCAGCAAGAAAATGTTTCACAGCCACTGAGAACATGGTGTTTCTTTTTCTACTGGTATTTTCATTCTCATGGCCAAGAAGTAACTGAGTGGACAACGAAAATCCATAATGATGTTGGGACAATTAGATAACCATTTAGAAAATTTTAAGAATCTTACATCATCTACTAAAACACATTTCAGATGGGTTAGATATGTAAATGTAAAAGCTGAATAATAACTTAAAATTACTAGATGTCTATATAGGGGACCATAACACACTCCTGGGGCTGGAAGTACCTTTCTAAACATAACATCAAAGGAAGAAATTTAAAATATAGACATTTTACAAACAAAAAATATAAAGAAAAACCAGGTTCCTTCCTCACTAATAATCAAAGAATGGTTAGTCAAAATGAGACTACATTTTCACTCAAATTAGTGAAGCAAAATTAAAAAAATAATATCCATTGTTGACAATGGCTGNCTGCAGTACTTTCTTGCTTTGATATACATAAAAAAATAAAAACACCTGTTATGTTTAAATGTTTAGGGTATATCGTTAGAAATATATAATCCTACTTTCATGAGTATTTCACAACTAGGGGAAATAACTTAGCAGAACCATTTGAATTAGCTGTCTTCATATTAGGCAGGGCTTACTTCTTTCTCTTTTTTAAAGTTTTCTGAGATATAATTAATAAACAAAACTTGCACATATTTAATGTATACATTTTGATGAGTATGGACATAAGCATACCTATAACATTATCACCAGAGTTGAGGTACTAACCAAATCCATCACCTCCAACAACTTCCTTGTGTTCTTGTTTGTGTGTATGTTTAGAACACTTCACATGAGATCTATCCTAAGTGCACAATAGTATGCTATTAACTACATATATTGATGACAGAGGATGAGATGGCTGGATGGCATCACTGACTTAATGGATATGAGTCTGAGTGAACTCCGGGAGTTGGTGATGGATAGGGAGGCCTGGCGAGCTGCGATTCATGGGGTCACAAAGAGTTGGATACGACTGAGCAACTGAACTGAACTGAACTACATATATTTACATTTGCTATTTTGTACAGCAGATCTCTAGAAGTTACTCATGTTGCTTACTTTTTAAAGGTTCTTTGCACGTGTGAAATATTCCATAAGATGTCCCCTGTTGCCATGGAGGATGCAACTATTTTTATATGGACAGTGGCAAACCACTCAAGGGTACATGGTATTAAGAGTAAAACTCCATTTCACACTTTCCACTTTGTCTTGTTTCTTCCCTCTCAAACTCACTCACATCTTCCTGGCAGTTAGAAATGACACTATACGAGTTGATGACTTGATGGCTGAGAATATTGCTCACTTTCTTGGGACTGGGAGGCTCAGGTGAATTGTATTATCATTTTATTCAGCAGTATGACTCTGAAATCATTCACTATGTTGTGTTTTTTTTTCCCCCCCAACCAGAAACATCAAAGCCCTCTTCTCTTTGTGCTGAGTTCTCTAGATTGACTTTCTCTGACATTTTTCTTTTATCTTCAGGAGGCTAATTCTCACAAAGGATCCAACCTCTGTTGCAAGGCAGTGAAAGGGGAGTGTTTATTTCATAAAGTACACTTCCAGGTGTTAATTGTGGACATTTCAGGACTTTCCTCAACTGAGTCCACAGCACCCTCCCCTATCTGATGCACAGGACTGTGATACACCTCATCATCTTCCTCTGAGAGTTATTCTTCCACACTAAAGCTATGATCTTGTGAACTGAGACTTAACTTCAAATTCCAGAGAATTCATCTGAAACGGTATCCTGTTCCAGCCACCTGAAAGCTGACCTACACCAGCATTGTGGTCCAGATTTAATGGCATCTCTGTGAATTTTCTACTTCTGCAACTTACATCCCTCATTAGGCATAAAGCCGAACTTTCATCAGAGAAAGAGAAACACTATCGGATTCCTGTGATTTCTTTGTCATTCACCAGGTAATTCATCTGAATTTTCTTCTTCTCGAAAGTCATCACTTCTTCCCCTGAATTCCCACAATACTCATATCCCAGGTCTTCAGGGCTCTTGAACACACTAGGTCTGGAGTAGCCTTCCGGGGGGTGAAAGCAGCGGGACCAGACAGAAGGATTAGAGATACCCGGCCAGCTGGGCTTCTCTGCGCATCCTCCTTCCAGGCACACAGACCTCAGGGGCATCTGTTTACTAGGTCTGCCTTCGGCTCACTGGGTATTTGCGCTTGTGCACTCAAGTTCCTCCATTCTCTGCCAGTTCCTCTTTTCATTTTCAGTTTGGACACAAATTCTCTTCTCATTCTATGTGCAAGTCACTAAATATTATTGAAGCTGAGAAAGAGGGAAGGCAAGGTTCTTGAAGGATCATCCGAATGGCTGCAGAATTCATGGTCCTTCACTAAGGGCTTTAGTAAGAATGTTCGTAGATGAGTAAACAGCGATAAAACATAACTAGGTGAAAGCTATAAATTGAAATTTGAGTCTTCACACACTGTAGACAGCAAGCCAGTGGAACATCCGGGCACCTATCGTGTAACGTCATCTAACATTCACAATGTTGATCGACTCTATGTGGCCCTGCTCCAATTTCATTACTTTCAAAAGTCCACGTTTGATTCCTTCCAAAATTCAGTATCTATTGCAAGCCGATTGAGTAAAAGTTAAAACTGGAAAACAGAGCCATTCCAAAAATAAAAGTAATCAACAAACTCTTACAGATCTCCTAAAGCGATGATTCACACAGGATTTCACACAAAACTCCTATTAATGCTAATGAAATCGGGTATGTTACCGGTTGAAACCCTCTGTACATTGATAGGTGAATAGTTCCCTGAGGTACTTACTTAGATGAGGGAACTTAATTTTCTCACTAATCCTCTCTGGATGAAAAATAGGAAATCATGCTTGCCAGGTTTGGTTTCTTTATCAAGTAGACGGCACAAATTCAGAAACACTGTAGTGGATTATCAAAAGCCACATTAGGACGCAGTCTAGCTCATATTTGACCAATCAAGCCATCTTCCATTCAGATGGATACAAGTTGGCCAAAATCTTGGGAAGTCAGTTCTGTTTGCAGCTCTGAAAGTTAATCATTCATTAAGTTCATTCAATCTTGCTTCTTTGAGATTTTAGAAAAAGAAAGTGTACAATTATATGAGGGAGCTAGTTGAGAAAAAAATAGCAACTCCTGATTGCCTTAGTAGGAATTGAAGAATTCTGTGACTGATTTAATTAGCTGCCTAGGGAAGGAAAGATCAAGAAATGTTGTTAGAAACAATGTAAGATCATTCAAAAACTTATACAAAATGATAGGATAGGTATAATTAAGTTTCTGGCGCAGAAGTGTTTGTGTGTGTGTATTTCAGAGGAAAGTAGCAGCTTTCAGTAACATGTCAGTGTTTTTGCCAGGCAGTGACCATTATAATAATATCAACATGTATGAGGATGTGCTAAGTCCCTTCAGTCCTGTCTGATTCTTTGCGACATAATGGACTGTAGCCTGCAAGCCTGTATCTGTCCATGGGATTCTCCAGGCAAGAATACTGGAGTGGGTTGCCATGCCCTTATCCAGGGAATCTTCCTGATCCAGGGATCAAACCTGTGTCTCTTAAGTCTCCTGCACTGGCAGGCAGATTTTTTACTACTAGTGCCACCCACATGGCTGTATATAATTCCTGACTAGGGCCAAATATTTATATTCTCATTTATTACAACCTCTTTGAAAATAGGTAGGGCTTATTTTATAATTGACAAAACCAGGCTCATTTTCCTAAGTTACCCCATGGGATAAAAGTGGTAGACCCTAAAAATAAAATACAGTGTAAATAAAATAAATATAATGATTTTGATGAAGAGGATGATGTCATAGAAAGCAGAGTCTTAAAATCTCATTTAGCTGAACTTTTTTTTTTAATAGCTGATGCAATTATGGCTTAAAATGGGAATTTTCTAAAAATTTTTGCCTAGAGTCTTGATGTCAGAAGAATTCTAGTGTCTTGTCTTTTAAAGTTTTTAAAATAGAGATAGATTCCCAAAATAACCAAATATGTCTTTGATTAAATTATACATGAACACATAAATAGTTGCTGTTATCTCTCAGTAAAAAGTAAGATGTTTTTTTATTGTGATTAAAGCCCAAATTACATTGAATTTAAGCATTAACAGACACACTTTGGCTAATTATGTAATTTTAAGCAAATAAAAAGTTTAGTAATTTATTAGACATCAAGAATCACTGTCAGTACACATGGCATTTAAAAAATGACGAGTCTAAAATCTACAATTATAATTGGAGACGTCTCAGTAACTGATAGGACGAGTAAAGTAAAGATCAGTAATAACAACACAATTAACTAACTTAATCGAATTAATGTTTAAAGGACAGAGGCTAGAAACCTGAAAACAGCAGAATATACTTTTTTTTTTCAAGTGCACAAAAACACTATTCACCAAGATATACTGTATTCTGGGATACAAAGTTTCTAAAATGAAATTGCAAAACAAATATACTCAACCACAATAGAATAAAATTAGACATCAATAGATAATAATTGGAAAATTATTAAATATTTTAGAAATTAAAAATATACCCCTGTGTCAAAGAAGAAAACAAAGAAATAAATTAGATATCTTGAATTAAATGAAAGTGAAAATATATCAATATTTATGTGATCATCTTAAGTGGTGCTTAAACAAAATTGATAACATTGGGAAAAAAGAAATGTTTCTAATCAGTCTTTAGAGGCTCAACTAAGAAAGCAGGAAAGTAAGAACCAATTAAATTCAAATAAAATCATAAAAGAGCAAAAATTAGTACAGCTCAAAATATAAATACAGATAATCAAAAACCCAGAACTAAAAATAATCAATGATAACATTGATAAAATGCTGACAAGACTAATGAAGAAAAATGAGAGAGAAGATACAAAATATCAATATCAAGAATAAGAGAGAATTCAAAAGCCATTAAAAAATACCAGAGCAGCATGATGACTCAAAATCTGATGACTTAGGTTAAATGGATTAATACTTTGAGATAATACTTTAAAGGGTAAATTTTACTATATGCAAATTATATTTGGGTAAGCCTGTCTAAAAATAAAGGAGAGATTGGTTTATTCAGGAAAGGAAACAAAAGGTACAACTGCTATCACTAACACTGATATGTTCTTTTTCTTTAAAATGTTTTTATTTAACATTAATGTGTTTATTTTTATACCTCAGCCTAACATTTTAGGCCAACACAAAGATTATATGGAGGTGTTTAAATTTAGTCTCTTAATATCTACACAGTACACATTTTCACATTTTTTCCTTCCATCATTTTTGCTTAACAAATCTTATATTTAACACACTTAATTCATGTCTACTTTTGGATATTTTCTAGTACAAACAGAGCTTTCAATAAAAGATACAGAACTAAGAGTCATTTTGCCTACTTAGATTGTGGCAAATCCATTTGGCTGCATTATTTTTCCTTGATTTGAACTTTAGGAATTTTACTAAACTGAATTGAAGCTAAAGAGTCTATATGGACTGATATTTTGTGGGAGGTTTGAAATCATTGCATTACTCTTCCCACCACATCTTAGTTGTGAGTTTCATGTGCTGGTAGTCAATCACTAGGAGAAAATAAAAAATACTTTCTAATATGAAAATTAAGTTTTCATTAAGTTATTAATTCTCCAGTAGATCCAAGAAGAGAAAAAATAGATCAAAATAGCCTTTATTAGGCAGAGAGATAGTAGTAACATGATAACCATAATTTATTGAACACTTATATGTACCAGTGTTTAGGCAATTTTCATTCATTGCTTTAATTAATCATTAAAACATCATTAAGAAATGAGAATAACCCTCATTGTAACACAAGGACTGATATTAATGATTAAGAAATATTCTGCTAAATAAATTATCAAAGCTTAAGAGGAAAAAAAAATCACCAGTGTTGACAGTAGCTGCGGAGAAATAAATGCATTGAAACCTGCTTTGTGAATGGAGGTTATATTGTGCAAATAGCATCTTATTAAGTTATTCCTAGTATACCAAGAGCCATGAGGATGTTCTATGTTTTGTTAGCAAGTCTAGAAACATACTGTAAAGGAATAACCCAGGCTACACAGAACAAAAGCAGTAACCTGAGATTAATAATATTAATTTGAACAGTAGTCATAATATTGTTTTATTTATTTAATGATATTTAATAATATTGAATATTGAATAATAGTTATTTAAAATTTATATTTAACAATATGTAATATACAACAATAATTGTTAAATAAAATGCAGTGTATCCATATGACTTTATATTAAATGCAATATGCTGCACACCCAGCCATATGTATATATGCAGGCATATGCATAAATATAAAAATATATATGCATACATATGCATGCATATGTGTATAAAAATAAACACAGTTCTGTATTTACATTTCCTTTGATTAAAACTATTTTCAAAAGTGTGATGCACAGACTAGATTGAACTGGCCAAACTGTAATGTCTAATATTTCTCACCACTTAGGTTATATTCCCGCAATAGTGAATTCACTATAGTGCTCCAAATAGAACCGTGGCATGAGCTTTGATTTATGTATTTCTTTTTCCTGGGATGATATTCTTATTCTTCCTGTTTTGAGTCAGCCCAACTTATTCATTAAGAAAACACCCAGAAGCTATCTTTGCTGAGACTCTTTCTCTACTTCCTTTCTATATACCTGAGGTTTCTGCTCATGGTTCTGTTCTAGACTCTGACACATTACTCTAACATGGTCTCTTTGTTGGCTTTGTAGGAGACTTTCAGCTCCACTAGGATCCTTTGTGAGTTCAGAGACTGTTCCATTTCTTTTTTAGATCCCCAAGATCTAGCAAGTTCTGAGTGTGTAAAATCATCATAACCATTCCAAGAAATGAATCTATATGATCTTAAGTTCAAGCAGTATTTATAGTAAGACGGTATGATTGCATTAAGATAGTAAGCTTTCATTTTTTAATTTCTCATAATTTTACATGGTTGGTTATATTATTTTATAGTGCTAAAATATATGCATTCAAACAAAATGAAATAGCATGCCAATACAAATTAATGTCTATGTATAATTTTAATTTTATCAATATGAGTCAACCAGCAAATTTTAGAAATGCCTAGAGAAATAATTGTGATATAATTCAAGCTTTAAGGGTTTACTTGAAATATGGGATCAAAATTGAAGAAAACCTATATAAAAAAGGAATTGTGTTTGTCCATAGAAGTCAATTCTGTATGTCATTGAAAAGTATATTAAAGGATGAAAAGTGCAAGTAATTTAGTCAAATATAAACTCATAAGTATTGTTACAAAATACTGTGTGTATGTCTGTCTGTATGTGTGTGTGTATATACCTGAGGGTAAACTCTCTCAGCTAATAAGGATAACTAGACCATGCTTCGTGACTCTGTGGAATGTAGCCCCCTAGGCTCTTCTGTCCATGGAATTTTCCAGGCAAAGATACTGGAATGGGTTGCCATGCCCTCCCCCTCCAGGGGATCTTCCCAACCCAGGGATCAAACCCAGGTCTCTGCGTCTCCAGGACAGGCAGGCAGATTCTTGCTTCTTTATCACTGCACCACATGGAGAAGCCCAATAAGGAAAACTAGGTGTCCCTAAAAAATGCAAACAGAAGGAGGAATAATAAAGATGGCATTATGCAATATACAGAGATTCCAAATATTTATCTAGAAAGAAGTTTTTTCATAAACCTACAATTTGTGTCCATTCTACGCCCATCATGGACATTTAACAGCATCTTGAATTCCAGTTATGCTGTGATTTCTGGAAAGTAAGGAGGCAAGAGCAGGAAATTATTTTAAATTTCCTAAAGACACTAACTTGAGCAGGCTTCTTTGATTTATTGCACAATGTTTAGGTAGCTGTTTCTTGGCTTGAGTAAAAACCTGATTTAGGGAGTACATACCAACTAACTGATTGCTGGGTTTTAGAACAGGAGTAAAAACAGACACTTGTGCAGGAATATTGAGCTTCTTTGAGGTGGTATTTTTCTTTCCAAATACCAACAGTAAGCCACAGTCTGATGCATTAAAAGTTTTGGATGCCAAAAAATTTATTAAAAAAAAATACTATTGTGACACCCTAAAGTAAAAGAATATCTAAAAAGAGAAAGCTTTAAAAAGCAAGCCTGAAAAACCCCACAGTACAAAAGGAAATAACTAAGTGAAAGCACAGACATGATAACTAAGCATAGAACAGAACATCTTTGATCCTAAACACATATCCAGAAACCATCAAAGGCAAATGTTACAGGTAAAAGCAATAAAAAGGATTACCTCAAGAGAAAGGAAAGGCACATATTTAGATGCACTGTTAGGAGAGAAAACAAAAGCAGGCAAGCAGTGAAAGATCTGAAAATTGAAAGGGAAAATCAAATCAGTGGCTTTTCTGCCTCATCCATCTGCCTGCACCCAGACAGCACAGTTTTGAGTCCAATAGAGTGAAAACAAAATTGGGCAACTTCAGCAGAAACACATCCTCTCCATTTTTAAAATAATGAAAACAGTAACAGAGGCATGACTAGGAACCAAATGGGAGAAACACCCAGGAAATTGCAAAAGGGACATTCAGGAGAGGCAGTGAAAAGGGAGTTTATTCATTGGAATGAAAATTCAGCAAGGCTGGATCAGCCTACATGTTCCAATGGCCTGGAAAAAAATGGCCCAAGAAAACTGTGAATTGTCTAATGATCACATTTGGTCAAGCAAGAAAAAGGTTCTGGGCTGCTAGGGAAGAGCTGCATCTAGTTTTGAAGTGATAATAGGAGACTGTTTAAATTCCCCATCATGGCTCTAAGAGTCCTTACCATCTGCCCACAGGATTCTTCTCACTTCACCTCCCCCATGGCTCCTTGGCACGGGCCCTCTGTCATTGTCACAGCTGTTTCTGAGAATAAACCCAGACATTTTGCACGCATGCTAAGTCGCTTCAGTCGTGTCTGACTCTTGGCGACCTTATGGACTATAGTCCTGTAGGCTCCTCTGCTCAGGGGATTCTGCAGGCAAGAATCTTGGAGTGGGTTGCCGTGTCCTTCTCCAGGGGATCTTCCCGACCCAGGTATTGAACCCACATTCCTCATGTCTCCTGTATTGGCAGATGTGTTCTTTAACACTAGCACCACCTGGGAAGCCCCTACAGATAATGACTGAGATTAAAAACATTGCAATAACTTGTGCAACTATTAAAAGGGAAAACTTGGTTTCAAATCTGATTCTCAATTCTATGTTCTAGTATGGTAAATACTCTTCCTTATTTTGGTCATTTCCTCCCCTAATCAGCTCATTTTGCAACATCTTTGAAGCAGCCTATATATAATAACCTTCTTCCTTGAGTGATATCTTGTTCTGATCATCAGTTGGACTTGTAACATTCAATATATTGATTCAAGATGCTAGCCATTACTTTTCTTGAAAGTGAAAATATATCAATATTTATGTGATCATCTTAAGTGGTGCTTAAACAAAATTGATAACATTGGGAAAAAAGAAATGTTTCTAATCAGTCTTTAGAGGCTCAACTAAGAAAGCAGGAAAGTAAGAACCAATTAAATTCAAATAAAATCATAAAAGAGCAAAAATTAGTACAGCTCAAAATATAAATACAGATAATCAAAAACCCAGAACTAAAAATAATCAATGATAACATTGATAAAATGCTGACAAGACTAATGAAGAAAAATGAGAGAGAAGATACAAAATATCAATATCAAGAATAAGAGAGAATTCAAAAGCCATTAAAAAATACCAGAGCAGCATGATGACTCAAAATCTGATGACTTAGGTTAAATGGATTAATACTTTGAGATAATACTTTAAAGGGTAAATTTTACTATATGCAAATTATATTTGGGTAAGCCTGTCTAAAAATAAAGGAGAGATTGGTTTATTCAGGAAAGGAAACAAAAGGTACAACTGCTATCACTAACACTGATATGTTCTTTTTCTTTAAAATGTTTTTATTTAACATTAATGTGTTTATTTTTATACCTCAGCCTAACATTTTAGGCCAACACAAAGATTATATGGAGGTGTTTAAATTTAGTCTCTTAATATCTACACAGTACACATTTTCACATTTTTTCCTTCCATCATTTTTGCTTAACAAATCTTATATTTAACACACTTAATTCATGTCTACTTTTGGATATTTTCTAGTACAAACAGAGCTTTCAATAAAAGATACAGAACTAAGAGTCATTTTGCCTACTTAGATTGTGGCAAATCCATTTGGCTGCATTATTTTTCCTTGATTTGAACTTTAGGAATTTTACTAAACTGAATTGAAGCTAAAGAGTCTATATGGACTGATATTTTGTGGGAGGTTTGAAATCATTGCATTACTCTTCCCACCACATCTTAGTTGTGAGTTTCATGTGCTGGTAGTCAATCACTAGGAGAAAATAAAAAATACTTTCTAACATGAAAATTAAGTTTTCATTAAGTTATTAATTCTCCAGTAGATCCAAGAAGAGAAAAAATAGATCAAAATAGCCTTTATTAGGCAGAGAGATAGTAGTAACATGATAACCATAATTTATTGAACACTTATATGTACCAGTGTTTAGGCAATTTTCATTCATTGCTTTAATTAATCATTAAAACATCATTAAGAAATGAGAATAACCCTCATTGTAACACAAGGACTGATATTAATGATTAAGAAATATTCTGCTAAATAAATTATCAAAGCTTAAGAGGAAAAAAAAATCACCAGTGTTGACAGTAGCTGCGGAGAAATAAATGCATTGAAACCTGCTTTGTGAATGGAGGTTATATTGTGCAAATAGCATCTTATTAAGTTATTCCTAGTATACCAAGAGCCATGAGGATGTTCTATGTTTTGTTAGCAAGTCTAGAAACATACTGTAAAGGAATAACCCAGGCTACACAGAACAAAAGCAGTAACCTGAGATTAATAATATTAATTTGAACAGTAGTCATAATATTGTTTTATTTATTTAATGATATTTAATAATATTGAATATCAAATAATAGTTATTTAAAATTTATATTTAACAATATGTAATATACAACAATAATTGTTAAATAAAATGCAGTGTATCCATATGACTTTATATTAAATGCAATATGCTGCACACTCAGCCATATGTATATATGCAGGCATATGCATAAATATAAAAAATATATGCATACATATGCATGCATATGTGTATAAAAATAAACACAGTTCTGTATTTACATTTCCTTTGATTAAAACTATTTTCAAAAGTGTGATGCACAGACTAGATTGAACTGGCCAAACTGTAATGTCTAATATTTCTCACCACTTAGGTTATATTCCCGCAATAGTGAATTCACTATAGTGCTCCAAATAGAACCGTGGCATGAGCTTTGATTTATGTATTTCTTTTTCCTGGGATGATATTCTTATTCTTCCTGTTTTGAGTCAGCCCAACTTATTCATTAAGAAAACACCCAGAAGCTATCTTTGCTGAGACTCTTTCTCTACTTCCTTTCTATATACCTGAGGTTTCTGCTCATGGTTCTGTTCTAGACTCTGACACATTACTCTAACATGGTCTCTTTGTTGGCTTTGTAGGAGACTTTCAGCTCCACTAGGATCCTTTGTGAGTTCAGAGACTGTTCCATTTCTTTTTTAGATCCCCAAGATCTAGCAAGTTCTGAGTGTGTAAAATCATCATAAGCATTCCAAGAAATGAATCTATATGATCTTAAGTTCAAGCAGTATTTATAGTAAGATGGTATGATTGCATTAAGATAGTAAGCTTTCATTTTTTAATTTCTCATAATTTTACATGGTTGGTTATATTATTTTATAGTGCTAAAATATATGCATTCAAACAAAATGAAATAGCATGCCAATACAAATTAATGTCTATGTATAATTTTAATTTTATCAATATGAGTCAACCAGCAAATTTTAGAAATGCCTAGAGAAATAATTGTGATATAATTCAAGCTTTAAGGGTTTACTTGAAATATGGGATCAAAATTGAAGAAAACCTATATAAAAAAGGAATTGTGTTTGTCCATAGAAGTCAATTCTGTATGTCATTGAAAAGTATATTAAAGGATGAAAAGTGCAAGTAATTTAGTCAAATATAAACTCATAAGTATTGTTACAAAATACTGTGTGTATGTCTGTCTGTATGTGTGTGTGTATAGCTGAGGGTAAACTCTCTCAGCTAATAAGGATAACTAGACCATGCTTCGTGACTCTGTGGAATGTAGCCCCCTAGGCTCTTCTGTCCATGGAATTTTCCAGGCAAAGATACTGGAATGGGTTGCCATGCCCTCCCCCTCCAGGGGATCTTCCCAACCCAGGGATCAAACCCAGGTCTCTGCGCCTCCAGGACAGGCAGGCAGATTCTTACTTCTTTATCACTGCACCACCCGGAGAAGCCCAATAAGGAAAACTAGGTGTCCCTAAAAAATGTAAACAGAAGGAGGAATAATAAAGATGGCATTATGCAATATACAGAGATTCCAAATATTTATCTAGAAAGAAGTTTTTTCATAAACCTACAATTTGTGTCCATTCTACGCCCATCATGGACATTTAACAGCATCTTGAATTCCAGTTATGCTGTGATTTCTGGAAAGTAAGGAGGCAAGAGCAGGAAATTATTTTAAATTTCCTAAAGACACTAACTTGAGCAGGCTTCTTTGATTTATTGCACAATGTTTAGGTAGCTGTTTCTTGGCTTGAGTGAAAACCTGATTTAGGGAGTACATACCAACTAACTGATTGCTGGGTTTTAGAACAGGAGTAAAAACAGACACTTGTGCAGGAATATTGAGCTTCTTTGAGGTGGTATTTTTCTTTCCAAATACCAACAGTAAGCCACAGTCTGATGCATTAAAAGTTTTGGATGCCAAAAAATTTATTAAAAAAAAATACTATTGTGACACCCTAAAGTAAAAGAATATCTAAAAAGAGAAAGCTTTAAAAAGCAAGCCTGAAAAACCCCACAGTACAAAAGGAAATAACTAAGTGAAAGCACAGACATGATAACTAAGCATAGAACAGAACATCTTTGATCCTAAACACATATCCAGAAACCATCAAAGGCAAATGTTACAGGTAAAAGCAATAAAAAGGATTACCTCAAGAGAAAGGAAAGGCACATATTTAGATGCACTGTTAGGAGAGAAAACAAAAGCAGGCAAGCAGTGAAAGATCTGAAAATTGAAAGGGAAAATCAAATCAGTGGCTTTTCTGCCTCATCCATCTGCCTGCACCCAGACAGCACACTTTTGAGTCCAATAGAGTGAAAACAAGATTGGGCAACTTCAGCAGAAACACATCCTCTCCATTTTTAAAATAATGAAAACAGTAACAGAGGCATGACTAGGAACCAAATGGGAGAAATACCCAGGAAATTGCAAAAGGGACATTCAGAAGAGGCAGTGAAAAGGGAGTTTATTCATTGGAATGAAAATTCAGCAAGGCTGGATCAGCCTACATGTTCCAATGGCCTGGAAAAAAATGGCCCAAGAAAACTGTGAATTGTCTAATGATCACATTTGGTCAAGCAAGAAAAAGGTTCTGGGCTGCTAGGGAAGAGCTGCATCTAGTTTTGAAGTGATAATAGGAGACTGTTTAAATTCCCCATCATGGCTCTAAGAGTCCTTACCATCTGCCCACAGGATTCTTCTCACTTCACCTCCCCCATGGCTCCTTGGCACGGGCCCTCTGTCATTGTCACAGCTGTTTCTGAGAATAAACCCAGACATTTTGCACGCATGCTAAGTCGCTTCAGTCGTGTCTGACTCTTGGCGACCTTATGGACTATAGTCCTGTAGGCTCCTCTGCTCAGGGGATTCTGCAGGCAAGAATCTTGGAGTGGGTTGCCGTGTCCTTCTCCAGGGGATCTTCCCGACCCAGGTATTGAACCCACATTCCTCATGTCTCCTGTATTGGCAGATGTGTTCTTTAACACTAGCACCACCTGGGAAGCCCCTACAGATAATGACTGAGATTAAAAACATTGCAATAACTTGTGCAACTATTAAAAGGGAAAACTTGGTTTCAAATCTGATTCTCAATTCTATGTTCTAGTATGGTAAATACTCTTCCTTATTTTGGTCATTTCCTCCCCTAATCAGCTCATTTTGCAACATCTTTGAAGCAGCCTATATATAATAACCTTCTTCCTTGAGTGATATCTTGTTCTGATCATCAGTTGGACTTGTAACATTCAATATATTGATTCAAGATGCTAGCCATTACTTTTCTCAATCTATTCTGTTTCTCTGACTAAGCAATAAAACCTTTTAGGGCAATAACATTATCTATGTCTTCTTTGCCTGCCCTGTTTTACCCTTAGCCCTACTATATCCCCATGATACCTCCCCAACTCCTGACCACCTGTACACCCTGCCCTTATTTGTCTTCTACATCCTTATGTGTTATGCTCTACCTTGGACCACAATTCTCTACACAAGAAAATAAGCTGGATAATAAGTCAGCATAAAGATAAGAGAAATAATAGTAAATAAACTCCTATTTCCAAATATATGCTCATCATTTTTATAATAATAGCTAGAAGACGAATAGGACAGCAAAATTTTTTAGAGTGAATATTTCAGTTGCTTCATCTGTTCATTCATAGCCTCATTCAAGTCTCTGAGCTCATCTTCTTCCTTAAAGCAAAAACTTGTCTTGCAGTTTATAAGCTTGTGTTTCAGAGCAAGACAGANTAATAGCTAGAAGACGAATAGGGGAGCAAAATTTTTTAGAGTGAATATTTCAGTTGCTTCATCTGTTCATTCATAGCCTCATTCAAGTCTCTGAGCTCATCTTCTTCCTTAAAGCAAAAACTTGTCTTGCAGTTTATAAGCTTGTGTTTCAGAGCAAGACAGACCTGAGTTCACATTCTGACTCTGACTCTTCCTAGGTTATCTCTTCAATTTACCTGTTAATTTACCTGTCTAATCCTAGACTATTTATCTCTAAAATGGAGTTGTTTAAACGCCTATTTCAAAAGAATCTTATGAGGAATAACTAATTTGATATGCATAATATAAATTTCTTACCAAAAGGGCAGGCCCATAGAGAACATTCAATAGCTCTACTGTTCAAAACTTTTAGAAGTTCCAGTTCTATCCTTTTGGAGGTTTAAACCATCAGTCTGTAAAGAAATTTCCTGTCCTCTTAGAAAACTGTCTCAGATTTCTCTAAAGTCTCTCAAATTAAAATGTATACTTGTTTTTAGTAAGAGATGAAACCTTTCTACTTTGGGAAAAGGTATTAAAAAGATTTGATATGACACCCGAGAAAACAAGGGGACAAATTGTATCATTTCAAGGGAAGCTTTTTATCCCTACTATTTCCATTGGTTGGCTTTGTTTTTACATCTAAGTAATTTTTTTAATGATTTTCCTGATTATAAACTATAAGTATGAACACTTTGTCATTCACAACTTTAACATCTACAGTGTTACTAAGTTGCAAATAAGATGGACACCACTAGTTTGCACTGACAACTGGATCTCTGCTCCATCTTGAGTATCAGTTCCAGTCCAGCCCAGTTCAGTCGCTCAGACGTGTCCGACTCTTTGCGACCCCATGAATCGCAGCACGCCAGGCCTCCCTGTCCATCACCATCTCCCGGAGTTCACTCAGACTCACGTCCATCGAGTCCATGATGCCATCCAGCCATCTCATCCTCGGTCGTCCCCTTCTCCTCCTGCCTCCAGTCCCTCCCAGCATCAGAGTCTTTTCCAAAGAGTCAACTCTTCACATGAGGTGGCCAAAGTACTGGAGTTTCAGCTTTAGCATCAGTCCTTCCAAAGAAATCCCAGGGCTGATCTCCTTCAGAATGGACTGGTTGGACTCCAACACCACAGTTCAAAAGCATCGATTCTTCGGCGCTCAGCTTTCTTCACAGTCCAACTTTCACATCCATACATGACCACAGGAAAAACCATAGCCTTGACTAGGCGGACCTTAGTCGGCAAAGTAATGTCTCTGCTTTTGAATATACTGTCCAGGTTGGCCATAACTTTTCTTCCAAGGAGTAAGCGTCTTTTAATTTCATGGCTGTAGTCACCATCTGCAGTGATTTTGGAGCCCAAAAAAATAAAGTCTGACACTGTTTCCACTGTTTCCCCATCTATTTCCCATGAAGTGATGGGACCGGATGCCATGATCTT
>SJYX01015303.1:219151-285433 GCA_006410675.1 Oreotragus oreotragus | reverse complement strand
GATGTACTCTGCATATAAGTTAAATAAGCAGGGAGACAATATACAGCCTTGATGTACTCCTTTTCCTATTTGGAACCAGTCTGTTGTTCCATGTCCAGTTCAGTTCAGTTCAATCACTCAGTTGTGTCCGACTCTTTGCAACCCCATTAAGTGCAGCACTCCAGGCCTCCCTGTCCATCATCAACTCCTGGAGTTTATCTAAACTCATGTTCATTGAGTTGGTGATGCCATCCAGCCTTCTCATTCTCAGTCATCCCCTTCTCCTCCTGCCCGCAATCTTTCCCAGCATCAGGGTCTTTTCCAATGAGTCAGCTATTCACATCAGGTGGCCAAAGTATGGGAGTTTCAGCTTCAACATCAGTCCTTCCAATGAACACCCAGGACTGATCTCCTTTAGAATGAATTGGTTGTATCTCCTTGCAGTCCAACGGACTGTCAAAATTCTTCTCCAATACCACAGCTCAAAAGCATCAATTCTTCGGCACTCAGCTTTCTTTATAGTCCAACTCTTACATCCATACATGACTACTGGCAAAACCATAGCCTTGACTAGATGGACATTTGTTGGTAAAGTAATGTCTTTGCTTTTTAATATGCTGTCTAGGTTGGTCATAACTTTCCTTCCAAGGAGTGTCTTTTAATTTCATGGCTGCAGTCACCATCTGCAATGATTTTGGAGGCCCCCAAAATAAAGTCTGACACTGTTTCCACTTTTTCCCCATCTATTTGCCATGAAGTGATAGGACCAGATGCCATGATCTTAGTTTTCTGAATGTTGAGCTTTAAGCCAACTTTTTCACTCTCCTCTTTCACTTTCATCAAGAGGCTCTTTAGTTCTTCTTCACTTTCTTCCATAAAGGTGGTGTCATCTGCCACCTGAGGTCATTGATATTTCTCTCTGCAATTTTGATTCCAGCTTGCGCTTCATCCAGCCCAGCATTTCTCATGATGTACTCCGCATATAAGTTAAAGAAGCAGGGTGACAATATACAGCCTTGACATACTCCTTTTCCTATTTGGAACCAGTCTGTTGTTCCATGTCCAGTTCTAACTGTTGCTTCCTGACCTGCATATAGGTTTCTCAAGAGGCATGTCAGATGGTCTGGTATTCCCATCTCTTTCAGAACTTTCCACAGTTTATTGTGATCCACACCGTCAAAGGCTTTGGCATAGTCAATAAAGCAGAAATAGGTGTTTTTCTGGAGCTCTCTTGCTTTTTCCATGATCCAGTGGATGTTGGCAATTTGATCTTTGGTTCCTCTGACTTTTCTAAAACCAGATTAACATCTGGAAGTTCACAGTTCACATATTGCTGAAGCCTGGCTTGGAGAATTTTGAGCATTACTTTATTAGCGTGTGAGATGAGTGCAATTGTGCGGTAGTTTGGGCATTCTTTGGTATTGTCTTTCTTTGGGATTGGAATGAAAACTGACCTTTTCCAGTCCTGTAGCCACTGCTGAGTTTTCCAAATTTGCTGGCATATTGAGTGTAGCACTTTCACAGCATCATCTTGTGGGATTTGAAATAGCTCAACTGGAATTCCATCATTTCCACTAGCTTTGTTCATAGTGATGCTTCCTAACGGCCACTTGACTTCACATTCCAGGATGTCTGGCTCTAGGTGAGTGATGACACCATCATGATTATCTGAGTCATGAAGATCTTTTTTGTATAGTGCTTTTTGTATTCTTGCCACCTCTTAATATCTTCTGCTTCTGTTAGGTCCAGACCATTTCTGTCCTTTATCGAGCCCATCTTTGCATGAAATGTTCCCTTGGTATCTCTATTTTCTTGAAGAGATCTCTAGCCTTTCCTGTTCTATTGTTTTCCTCTATTTCTTTGAATTGGTCACTGAGGAAGGCTTTCTTATCTCTCCTTGCTATTCTTTGGAACTCTGCATTCAAATGGGTTTATCTTTCCTTTTCTCCTTTGCTTTTCACTTCTCTTCTTCTCACAGCTATTTGTAAGGTCTCCTCAGACAGCCATTTTGCTTTTTTGCATTTCTTTTTCTTGGGAAGTGTCTTGATCCCCGTCTCTTGTACAATGTCACAAACCTCTGTCCATAGTTCATCAGGCACTCTGTCTATCAGATCTAGTTCCTTAAATCTATTTCTCACTTCCACTGTATAATCATAAGGATTTGATTTAGGTCATACCTAAATGGTCTATTGGTTTTCCCCACTTGTTAGGTGTAAAATCCCTGCCCCTTATAGTTAGGTGGAGCCCTGGGAAAACCAATGAAATGAGAGTAGAAATAGCATCTGTTACTAGCTGATGCAATGAAGAGCACCATGGGATTCTCCATTATCTTCTTCTGCCACTACTATGGCAGACAAAGCCTTGTGCTCACATGGCAGAACCAAAGACTGAAGCAATATGAATTATTGAGCTATTGAGTGGCAATCAATGCCTTGAAGACTCCTCCAGGTTTTCAATAAAGTCAACATAAATGGAGTAGGTGGTGGCTGTGAAATGCTTTTGCTGTATTAAGTCAATGAAATTACAGGGTTATTTTGATTACTACAGTATATTCTAACATGTGATTTCAGGAAATAGTAAATTCATCAGATCTGAATTGCTTAAAAGTTGTATATTCCCAGACAGGCTGATTTTCTTGACTGACCGTTGGTGGGCTATTGGCAACTGAAAGTTTGAAATGCTCTGATAAGTGTGTTTTGCATGTCTGCAGTTCTGAAGGAAATTCTACCAGCTTCAGGCAGTTTGTGCAAACAATGCGATTTTGGTAGATACCTGCTTTCATCTTGTTAGTCTCTAGTTTTAGTAATTGCAGTCCATCATGAAGGCAGTGTATGTTTAAATGGTCAATCTCCAGTAAAAACCTGAGACTCTTAAGGTCAGGAAAACTTCCTAGTAGATAACACTTTACATATGTTTGTTTCAGTTTATACCAGGAAGAATTAAGCACGTCTTGGTTGACTCCACTGGGAGAAAACTCTTAGAAGCTCTCTCTTGGTTTCCGCCAGACTGATGAGGCACCCTTGCTGATTTTGCTTTGCGTCTTTTCACTGTGATAAAACTTAACCATGGGTACAATGATTTCTGAGTTCTCTCTGTCCTTTTAATGAATCACTTAGCCTTGGGATGATCTTGGAAACCACCAAGACACTTTCCTAACTAATATAGAGAATTAGTACTGAAGGTGGGATGCAGTCATCACAAAAATCTAAAATATGTGAAATTGCTCTTATAGGTGCCTGAAAAATATAATGATTTCTGTTAAAAAGTGACAGAGCATTTGTCATATATGATAGAGTGGTGAAACTCTTGCTTGAAATAATTGAAAAAATTAGATCATATGAATGATAAACTTATCTTCTTGAACTCAGAGTCTAGGGGAAAATGTTGGAAAACAGAATTTAATTAGTGTGTTTTGAATAAAATTGGCCACATTTTATGTGATGGTTCAAGAAATTGAAAAACTCAGAAAATAATTGGATATGGAAAGGGATGATGGAATTATAAACGTTCTAGGTTTTGCAGTATTGGTGAAACTGACAGCTTTTGATCCCAAAATATAAATGATGTAGATAATAAAAACTTTGAAAGTAAAAAATCTGTAAGAACTTAGCCATGTAACAATGAACTAATGAATGGCTTTCCTACCTATTGTTAAAACTTCTCAAAAGACTTAAATGCCTTAAAATAAAGATCAGATTAAAGGTCAATGCCCAATAAATTAATATTAATATTTAAAATAGCTTGAGGTAAAGATCAGACTTATTTATAGTGTAGCTTTTTCATCTATTATTCAAAATTGATTCAATAAGTCAATTTTGATAGAAAAAAGTAAGATTAAAAAAAAATAAATAAAATCAGAAAAAATAGTGGCCATGAGAACTTGGAAAGAAATGTATTGTTCCTGACATATTGATCTGTGTGGATTCAGATATGTAAGAGCCCTACTCTGTGTGTGTGTGTGTGTGTGTTTACCTGTGGTATCATGTTGCTAAAGAAACTTGGTGCCTAAGTGCAAAAGCCTGTGATTTCTTGAGACTTAAAACTGACCTTTCCATTTGTCAAAAGTATTGATTATGTCTAGCTACCCTAGGAATTACTTTTAACAATTCCTGAAATAATTTGTTTAACCCTGATGTATAAAGACAATAGAGGTAAAGGAAACATAACAGATTGGTATTAGAACAGAGCAGAGTTAGAATCCAAATTCTATTATGGACTAGCTAGGGAACACTGGGCAATTTAAATAAGAATAATCATAGTGCCATTTCTAAAGGCCATTGTGAGCATCAAATGCATATAGTTGTTTTGTGTTATTTCTGTCACACAGAAAGCATCCAATAAATGCTAATATTCATTGTCAAAATGATCCTTGGGCCTCCATGCTTCTATAGGCAGGTAGTGGGTTGAGAAACTGTTGACTTCCCAATGAAGGACCTATTCCCCAAAGTCTACTTCAGATATGGACACGAAGAATAATGAGAGACAGGGGGTGGGGGGGAAGCTTTCAGAAGATGGAGCCGGGAGCCCTCTGAGAATAATGGGAAAGAGAATTTCTTCCGGAAGAGCAAGGTAAGGGCCTTATCAAGGAATATTCTCTACCTTCAAGATAAGAGGTTCACACTATGTCTGCCCAGTGGGATTTCAGAATTTCTAAAGACCAATGACTGCTATGTAACTTTCATTCTTCTTTTTTTTCAAAATGAGAATTTTGAAAAAACCTTAATTTTATATTGGCATACAGCCAATGAACAAAGCTGTGATAGTTTCAGGTAGACTGGAAAGAGATTCAGCCATACGTATGCATGTATCCACTTTCCCCCAAACCCCCCTCCCATCCGGGCTGTCACATAACGTTTAGCAGAGTTCCATGTCCCAGACAGTAGGATCTTGTTGTTTATCCATTTTAAATATAGCAATGTGTACATGTCGATACCAAACTCCTTAACTATCCCCCCAATTCTCCCCCCCTGGCAACCATGAGTTCCATCTCTAAGCCTGTGAGTCTATTTCTGTTTTGTAAGCAAGTTCATTTGTATTATATCTTTTTAAATGCCACATATAAGGGATGCCATATGATATATCTCCTTCTCTGTCAGACTTACTCCACTTAGTATGACAATCACTAGGTCCATCCATGTTGCTACAAATGTCATTATTCCCAGAGTGAGAATATTTATGGCAATTATCCTAGCTTTGTTCTATCATGATATACACAGTATATATGGGGAGGAAGAGGTGACTGTCATTTGAGTTCATAGATTTCCAGTCCAAGAGGAGCTCTATCCAGATCTGATGAAAAGACCCTTATTGCACAACACCTAAACTTTAGAGCTCTTGTTGGATAAGATTCGGGTGGTCTTCCTTGGCAAGGGGGTATGTATTAGCACAAAGATTCAACTTACTGTATCAGAGCTGGGAGGAAAAACTGCAGCAGAATTTACCAGTGATCATCAGTATTCAATCCTCCTTTCTTGTCTCAACTTACAGGAACTGTGCTTCCCAACCTCCTTACAGTGAGATGAGGCCGTGGGACTGGTTCTGGCTAGTTAAACACATCACTGTCAGGCAGAGGAAGTGAAAATACTCTGATGAAGTTTCAATTTCATTATTCTACCATTGCAGCTGTTATGACAGAGTTCTTCTTTTGCGATGGCCAAATCCCAAGAGAGCAGCAGGGTATGTGGAGGAGAGCTGCCACTGAGAGTTTCCTAGACTGAGGGTGAATTTTTATAACTAAAAACTATCATTTTTGTGTGAAGTCTGAAAGATTTATCTGTTAAAGCAGCATGACTTAACTTATGTTGACTAAAACCATGAAAACTGCTGAGTGTCTATGACTTGAAATTGTTTTCAGTATCTGTAAGGATGAATTTTAATCTTTTCCACAGTAAGGCTACATGCTAGTTATTGTCAGATTGTGCTCGCAAAGGGCAGAGTGGCTGCAGAATATTAAACATGGAAAAGGGTAGTGTAAGAGACGTTCTACATTTAGGGAGTTTAGATTATAAAGACTTTTAAAGTCATGGCAATATGAATATGGGTTTTAGTTTCTAAAAGCAGTGGAAAGACATTGAAAGATATTAATCAGAGGACTGAGATTTGGTGTACAATTTATAATTATTATGTGAAGTGATGTGAAGTTGCTCAGTTGTATCCGACTCTTTGCTACCCATGGACTGTAGTCTACCAGACTTCTCAGTCCATGGGATTTTCCAGGCAAGAGTACTGGAGTGGGTTGCCATTCCCTTCTCCAGGGGATCTTCCTGACCCCGGGATTGAACCCCTGTCTCCTGCATTGTAGGCAGACACTTTACCCTCTGAGCCACCAGGGAAGCCCATAATTATTAGTCTATGTGTATTTCAAAATTGGAAACATGGATAACAGTTTTAGTGGCTGTTGTAGTTCTTCAAGAGAAAGATGACATGGTTTAAACTAGAGTTGTCAGGGACTTCCAGGTGGTCCAATGGTTAAGACTCCACTCCCAATGCAGGGGGCATAGGTTCAATCCCTGGTCATGGAACTAAGACTCCACATGCCATATGGTGTGGCCTAAAACACAAATAAAAAATAAATAACTAAAGTGGTCATAGTGAAGTTTGGAAGGTAAGGATAGAATCTACATATGTGTTGTAGTTAGAAGCAATAAGACTTGTTGATTATATAAGGAAATGCACTAGAAACTTATTTCTCTGGAAGGAAATACAATTTTTGAGAAAGTCAAGAGACTCTACAAATGCCTCTGTATTTGCAGAGCTAGAAATTTGCAAAGATCTTGGGATTTATCCCTTGTAAATGTCAAGGGTCTTATGATATCTGCTTATTGTAGAAAACTTGAAAAATACAGTTGTACCCAAATGTCATTGAGAAGTGGGTATGAATTGCATCTATGCCACAATTCTATTTTTTCTACATCCATCCAATTTCATTTCCTACAACATTTTTCTCCCTATCACAGACAGAAAAATAAACCTCCAAATTAGCTCCCACCCAGTGCCCATTATCTCTGGGAACACCCAAATCTGTGCTTCCCACATCTCTCCAAAGATGTCATTCTCTTATTTTGTCCTCAAAATTCTCAAATTACACCCTTGCTCCAACACCACACACAAAAACTCTCCAAAGAGTCTCAAGGTAGTGCTTTTATAAATATTTTCAGGTAAGCTCTAATATCTGTGACATAATATTTTAAAATGACAATTTAAGTTTTTCATGTGAAAAAGCTACTATTTTCACACCTTCATCCACGTATATCTTATCCAAACTCTGTCAAGAAAACAATTCACTTAAAATTGGGGCCTCACCATTCTATTCCATATCATTACATCTGTAGTTTATGGATTATCATCATTCCTTCATTCCTAATTATAGTAAAAATTTTACTACAATTATCAAGCCCCCATTTTTCCTACAATAATTAGGCCCTTACTGAAGCAACCTCCTAATAGTCATTCCTCTATCCAATCTTATTTACAAAAAATCAGCACTCTACCAGGCAGCCAGAATAAACCCACTGCAATGCTGACCTGACTACCTCTAACCCTCATCTAACTTCATTGAAATTTTGCTGCCCTCTGGAGAGACCCCAAATTTCTTTATATACTTCCGGAAGCTCTTACGACTTGCTACTGCCTACTTCTAAAGCCTCATCTTTTTATACACCCCTCACCCAAGACATGTACAATCTTATAGTACAATCAATCAGAATACCATTCAGATGTGCCAGGGGTCTCTCATGCCAGGGCCTTCACTTATCCTGATCTTTCTTTCTGGACATATATTGCTAACATTCCTTCAGAATCTTTGTCTGAATAGCTCTTATTCTTAAAGTCTTTTGACTTTTTCCTAACCTAGGCCCTATTCTGAATATGCAGTTTCCAAAACACTTGCGTTTCCTTGTTTATCTCATGTATCACATTTGTATTTTTTAAATCATCTATAGACAGTACTTATCTCCATGAAGATAGAGAATTTCCCTTGCTCAGCACATAGTAGGCACTTATGGCAGATGCTTATTGACTTGCGTTGTTAATTTCTAGTGCCCTGATTTCTCATTTGCCATTTGAATACAAGTCAGCAAGTAACTAATTTTGTGTAGTTTAAAGAGGAGGCAAGATTATCTAACTTAGGAACTAGTGGACCATGAGCTTCCTCATCAACTTTCTCTACCACACTAGGAAGAATATGGAGAAACATAGTTGTGAAGTGGGTGGGGGGGAAAGCCCTACTATCTAATGAATGTGTTTCCTCCCAGTCTCCTTTACATGCCTTCTAGATATACAGATTGAAAGAACGGTTAGATGGAGAGTAAAACAGATGACGTAGAGCTGGAAGAATGAATAGGTTATAATTATATTTGAAAAGTGTTGAGTGTGGCTGTGTGTACAGTTTTTGTTTGTTGTTTTTTGAAGATTTTGTCTGTGTGTATTTTCTTTTTCTTAGCATTATCCAGTGAATCATTTTCCATTTAATTAAAATTGTTCAGATGCCCACATGATATTGAAATATGTAACACACATTATTTATTTAGCTTTCACATTCAGTAACACATACATTATTTCCATTTTTTCTCATTATAAATAATCCCCTAGCAAACATTTCTGTCAAAATCTTTCCCTGAATCTGGATATAATATTAATCTTTCACATTTCCATGCTTCTTTGCTTCAATGCCTGGTTTTCCTATGGGAACTTAGAAATCTTTTGGTGCACCTACACTGAGACCCATTTTTATAAGCCAGTCTCCTTCTCTGCCAATTCTTCTTAGCAGCCTTCTCTGGCTTGGGGTACTAGCATTCAGCTACTGAATTAGAAGACATCAATGCAGTGGAATTGTGTGAACTTGAAATTTTATTTAGATGCTTCAAGTCTGGGTTTTGTTATTCTTATAATGATAATCACCCTACTACCTGTCTTAACTTCTGCATAAGTATTTTCCTGGATATTTTAAAAATTACTCTTTGTTTCTGTGTTTTATGTTTTATGGATAATTACAGGAAGAAGTAAAAATGCATTTTAACTAGTAATACTGTGTGTATATAAAAGTGGTTGATACATTTTATTTTCTTTAAAATGATTTTCATGCCCTTCATATCACTTGGATCGAGTTCAGATGCTTGATTCACACACTGTGTGTTTGAATCTTGTCCAGGGTCTGAGGCTTGACACATAAGGCTCTTCTCAGTTTTACTCCAAGTTTCAGCTACAAATTCATTTTACAGGTTTCTTTTTTCTATTCTAGATGTACTTACCTTCACATGTTTTGCAAAATTTCAAGGTCCTTCCTGCTCATGGTGTCCTTCTACAAGCTCATTCCTCAACTTGGAATGTCACCTTCCATTCCTCCACCCCCTGAGGCAACTTGACACAAATCAAAGATTGAACAGTCCTGGCAAATCATTTTGAAACAAGCTTTTAAAAGACAGTATGTGTATGTGTGTGTGTGTGTAATGTATTATATGATATATGTGATTTTTTTTCAGTGTATATATGTGTGTGTGTGAATGCATGCAAATACATGTCCAAAGTGTGTGTGTTTATGTGTTATTTACATAACTGGCAGTAGTTTAGTTGCTAAGTCACCACGTCCAACTCTTATGACCCCATGGACTGTAGCCTGCCAGGCTCCCCCATCTGCGGATCTCCCAGGCAAGAATACTGGAGTGGGTTGCCATTTTCTTCTCCAGGGGATCTTCCTGACTCAGATCGAACTTGCTGCATCTCCTGCATTGGCAGGCAGATTTTTTTTTTCACCACTGAGCCACCAGGAATGTGTATGGGATTATACAGAGATAATTAAAATAAATTTTTTTTCAGAGTTTCTATATGACGAAGTTTTCAGACAGTGAAGTTCTAGTTAATGAAAAATTAAGGCTACGATTGTGGTTCTCCTTAAGATTTTATTCAGAAAGCAAATGGGTGATGGGGTGGTTACCTGAGGCTTGCAACACTAGCACTGTCTATTGCTGTGTGAAACTGTCAACTTCCTATCAGAGGATGAGCTCACATGGGAAGGTGCAGCTGCCTCACCGTATCGTGAGTTACCACAGTACATGGAAGGGGGGCGAACAGACACACGTTACTGGAAAAAAAATGATCAACCACTGTCTGCAAGTGAAAGAATTGAAAATGGCAGGCCAGTTTTAAGAGGGTTTTTGTTTGGGCTTACATTTTTCACCTAGAAATGGACACAATTACTGAAAATTAGGAATGAAGCTGGGCTTTACACAATGAAATGAGATAATTGCACGGCCAAAACAAGTGGGTTTATGTTGAAAGGAAAGCCATTAAAATATACCTAAGCAGTAAGTTAATGGGGGAGAAATTCAATTTGAAAATGAGAGAACATTTTCAGATAGAAAGGGCAGGCAGTGGAACAGGGTGCTTAATGAGGTACAGTAGATAGATGCAAGTTTAATCTAGATAATTTTAGATAATTATAGAAAAAGCTTAGGCTAGGAATTTTTTTCCCCTACTTTTCCCCCCACTGCTTGATGCCAAGTAATTGACTGGTCTAGAGAAAGAAAAAACAAAACAAAAAAATCTTTATCATCCTGTTATCTGTTGTTTTGTCTAAAGTCTATTTTCCAAAATTAAAAGTTCAAAAAGTTTTCTTTTCTGAGTAAGAAGATGTCAGTTCCATGAAAAAACTGCATTGTTGTCAAATAGTGGTCAGAGGACGCTCTGACGATAGTGTCGAAGGACGCTCGGTATTTTCACGGCTCCTGACCCTGACACTTTGTCCAAAGCACAGTCTTACATTGGTGGTTCCCCCACCTCACTCCACCTCAGAGATTGTCAGTCTACACTAGGAATAATACACTGTTGAATGAGCACTCTGGCACTCAAAGGCTGCTTAGGATTTCCTGAAGATGAAAACTTCTGAGTTACGCTGGTATCTTTGTAGTGGTGTTTGCACTCCTTGTAACACCTTCCTCATTATTTCCCTCAAACCTTTGTCCAGGGTTTGCTTTTGCTGCAGGTATTTAGTGAATGTTCTTTAGCTCTCCAGCAGCTTGTAAGATTATTTTCCCTTTACCACCAGTACTATACTGATTTATCAAGGTCTTTGGGAGATATCATGACCTAGCTATAGAGTGTACAGATAGAAGGGAATGTTACACAGGAGGGATGTGGTTTTTAATTCCCTGTCTGCTCAGGCTTCAAACCTCTGGGACATATCTGTGGTCATGGGGAGGTTCAGGTGGGCATCACACCGGTTCTTTGGCTCAGACTTATTTTTCTGCTGAACACTACTAATATTTCTGCTTAAGGGCTGTATGAACTAGGCTACCTGGGTTCTTTTAAGAAGTGCTTTATCAGCTTGTATGCTATGGTCTACTTCATGAAGTGGTTAAGAATGCAGGTTTAGGAGAGATAAAAACCTAGCTTCAAGTTTCTACGTGTTATTGTCCAGTCAGTAAGTTTTATACAACTCTTTGCAACCCCAAGACTCCAGCATGCCAGCTTTCCCAATCCTTCTCTGTCTCCTGGAGTTTGCTCAAAGTCATGTTCATTGAGTGGGTGATGCCATCTAACCATCTCATTCTCTGTCACCCTCTTCTCCCACCTTCAACCTCCCAGCATTGGGGTCTTTTCCAATGATTTGACTCCTTGCAGCAAATGGCCAAAGTATAGGAGCTTCTAGTTTCTATTTAGCTTCTTATTTACAGAATGTTTATTTCTCCCTAAGACAAATTTGTCTTAAGACATAATATCTTATACAATTTTGAGGGATTTAGTAGTACTGAGTGAAAGAGTATACTAATAGCTTTTAAATATAGAATATAAACCAGTTTAATTGATAACTAAATTAATAGACAAATTCAAACTGTCTATGGTAATAAATAAAGTAGTAGTGCTATCATAATTATTATCATTTCAGGCAAGAAATGTTTAGGGAAGTAACAATTATACATTCTAGTTTAATCTAGCTCCCAAAGTACATATATGATATGTTTCAACTTATCCATAAAGACAACAGCTCAAAGCCACTATCAGAGAGAATACATGTTAGCTTTATAAACGTAGCCTAGAATCAACTCCTGAGCATTACAATGGAAACAATAAACACCACATCTAGCATGTTCTAGAAAACGCTGGAAAACAAAACTAACTGGAAGTGATTCTCAAGTCACTGAACCTAATCCATATACACAGCATGGGCCACCACACTGGCTGTGTGAATGTACTAATCCTTTTCATAATTTTTTAGATGAAAACAACTGTGCCAGCATTCTTTTTTATAACATAAAGAGGTTATTCAGTTTGGTTTAGTTCAGTAGCTCAGTCGTGTCTGACTCTTTGCAACCCCATGAATTGCAGCACGTCAGGCCTCCCTGTCCATCACCAATTCCCAGAGATCACTCAAACTCATGTCCATCCAGTTGGTGATGCCATCCAGCCATCTCAACCTCTGTTGTCCCCTTTTTCTCCTGCCCCCAACCCCTCCCAGCATCAAAGTATTTTCCAATGAGTCAACTCTTCATATGAGGTGGCCAAAGTACTGGAGTTTCAGTTTCAGCATCAGTCCTTCCAATGAACACCCAGGGCTGATCTCCTTTAGAATGGACTGGTTGGATATCCTTGCAGTCCAAGAGACTCTCAAGAGTCTTCTCCAACACCACAGTTCAAAAGCATCAGTTCTTCGGTGCTCAGTTTTCTTCACAGTCCAACTCTCACATCCATACATGACCACTAGAAAAATCATAGCCTTGACTAGACGGACCTTCGTTGGCAAAGTAATGTCTTTGCTCTTCAATATGCTATCTAGGTGGGTCATAACTTCCTTCCAAGGAGTAAGCGCCTTTTAATTTCAAGGCTGCAGTCACAATCTGCAGTGATTTTGGAGACCCCAAAAATAAAGTCTGACACTGTTTCCCCATCTATTTCCCATGAAGTGATGGGACCAGATGACATGATCTTCACTTTCTGAATGTCGAGCTTTAAGCCAACATTTTCGCTCTCCTCTTTCACTTTCAACAAGAGGCTTTTTAGTTCCTCTTCACTTTCTGCCATAAGGGTGGTGTCATCTGCATATCTGAGGTTATTGATATTTCTCCAGGCAATCTTGAAGAAGTTATTTCAGTTCAATTCAGTTCAGTTGCTCAGTCGTGTCCATCTCTGCAACACCATTAATCGCAGCACGCCAGGCCTCCATGTCCATCACCAACTCCCGGGGTTCATTCAGACTCATGTCCATCGAGTCCGTGATGCCATCCATCCATTTCATCCTCTGTGTTCCGCTTCTCCTCCTGCCCCCAATCTCTCCCAGCATCAGGGTCTTTTCCAATGAATCAATTCTTCACATGAGGTGGCCAAAGTACTGGAGTTTCAGCTTTAGCATCATTCTTTCCAAAGAAATCCCAGGGCTGATCTCCTTCAGAATGGACTGGTTGTATCTCCTTGCAGTCCAAGGGACTCTCAAGAGTCTTCGCTAACACTACAGTTCAAAAACATCAATTCTTGGGTGCTCAGCCTTCTTCACAGTCCAACTCTCACATCCATACATGACCACAGGAAAAACCATAGCCTTGACTAGACAGACCTTAGTGGGCAAACTAATGTCTCTGCTTTTGAATATTCTGTCTAGGTTGGTCATAACTTTTCTTCCAAAGAGTAAGCATCTTTTAATGTCATGGTTGCAATCACCTTCTGCAGTGATGTTGGAGCCCCAACAAATAAAGTCTGACACTGTTTCCACTGTTTCCCCATCTATTTCCCATGAAGTGATGGGACTAGATGCCATGATCTTCATTTTCTGAATGTTGAGCTTTAGGCCAACTTTTTCACTCTCCACTTTCACTTTCATCAAGAGGCTTTTTAGCTCCTCTTCACTTTCTGCCATAAGGGTGGTGTCATCTGCATATCTGAGGTTATTGATATTTCTCCTGGCAATCTTGATTCCAGCTTGTGTTTCTTCCAGTCCAGCGTTTCTCATGATGTACTCTGCATATAAGTTAAATAAGCAGAGTGGCAATATACAGCCTTGACATACTCCTTTTCCTATTTGGAACCAGTCTGTTGTTCNAAGGGTGGTGTCATCTGCATATCTGAGGTTATTGATATTTCTCCCGGCAATCTTGATTCCAGCTTGTGTTTCTTCCAGTCCAGCGTTTCTCATGATGTCCTCTGCATATAAGTTAAATAAGCAGGGTGACAATATACAGCCTTGACGTACTCCTTTTCCTATTTGGAACCAGTTTATTGTTCCATTAGAGTGGTACAATTTGCATACCTGAGGTTGGTGATATTTCTCCCAGCAATCTTGATTCCTGATTGTGATTCATCCACCCTGGCATTTCAGCAGACTCCTCTTCTTTCCTGGCAAGGACTCTGCCAATTTAAAGCCATGCACTCTGTTTTACTACAACCTTCCCAACTTCCTTTTCCTCCCTATGAAAGTGTTCTCCTTCCCTTGTCATATGGGGACTTGCACATGGCTTGCTGTGGTTGCAGATCCTGAATTGCAATTCTCCACTGATCCCAAATAAACCCATCTTTGCTGAAGATATATCCAGCATATATATACCTATATATATATGCCGAAGATAAATATTTATTTCAGGTCAACAACATAAACACATAGAGATGCCCAGGTTAGCTCTCAAACTTGCTTACACATCTTTCCATTCATATTTCCCTCCCTTTTGGAAGTACAATTTGGGGGACTGCAGCTCACAGTGACCTGTAGTTAGCCCTTCACTTACCTTGCAGTTTACCACTTCCTTTCTGCTGATTTTGCATCTGCTCAGCCTCTGGGTGGGCAGGCAAACTTGCAATATACAGGAATTCTGTTGCAAGAACTTTTTCAAGATAGTTTTTTGAAGAACTAGTTAACCCTGGGTCTAGGAGGAGTTATTTATCTTTGGGAAAATGGGCTATAATGTAGATGTAGGGTAACTGTAAACCTCTTTGTAGTCTGCAATATTCAACAGGCAGGTTGGGAAGACAGCAACACTGCTCTGGTGTTTTAAGAAATGTCTAGGGACTTCCCTGGTGGTCCAGGGGTTAAGAATCTGCCTGCCAGTGCAGGGGATATGGGTTCAATCTCTGGTCCAGGAAGGTCCCACATGCCAAGGAACAACTAAGCCTGTACATCACAACTACTGAGCCCACACCCTAGTGCCCAGGAGCCAAAACTACTGAGGCACATGTGTCATAGCTACTGAAGTCCACAAACCCTAGAGCCTGTGATCCACAACAAAAGAAGCCACTACAATGAGAAGCCTCCACACTGCAACTACAGAGTAGCCCTTGTTCACCATAACCACAGAAAGCCTGCGTGCAGCAACAAAGACCCAGTGCAACCAAAAATAAATATATATATTTTAAAAAGAAATATCTATACCTGCTTACTGACAGGGTTTCTTGAAAATCCCACTTACTTAGATGAATCATGTTTATTTGAGGGACTGTCCTCCGTTTGCAAAAACAGAAAAGTTCCATGAGTAATTAAAATGTAAAGATATTTCTCATGATTATAAGAATTAGAAAAACAGCTGATAAACCACATGGTAGTATGCAGGTTTTTTTAAATATAGAAACAAAACAAACTTACAAAACCTATATTTTTAGAGTGAGAGTTCTAGTTTCAAAGGAGAGTATTACAAGATCTACTCAGTACTTAATAGTATGTTCAGTTCAGTTCAGTTGTGTCCAACTCTTTGTGACCCCGTGGACTGAAGCACACCAGACTTCCCCAACTATCACTAATTCCCAGAGCTTGCTCAAACTCATGTCCATTGAGTCAGTGATGCCATCCAACCATCTTATCCTCTGTCATCCCCATCTCCTCCTGTCTTCAATCTTTCCCAGCATCAGGGTCTTTTCAAATGAGTCAGTTCTTTGCATCAGGTGGCCAAAGTATTGGGGCTTCAGCTTCAGCATCAGTCCTTCCAATGAATATTCAGGACTAATTTCCTTTAGGATTGAGTGGTTTGATTTCCATGAAGTCCAAGGAACTCTCAAGAGTCTTCTCCAACACCACAGTTCAAAAGCATCAATTCTTCAGTGCTCAGCTTTCTTCACAGTCCAACTCTCACATCCATACATGACCACAGGAAAAACCATAGCCTTGACTAGATGAACCTTTGTTGGCAAAGTAATGTCTCTGCTTTTTAATATGCTGTCTAGATTGGTCATAACTTTTCTTCCAAGGAACAAGCATCTTTTTATTTCATGGCTGCAGTCACCATCTGAAGTGATTTTGGAGCCCCAAAAATAATGTCTGTCACTGTTTCCACTGTTTCCTCATCTATTTGCCATGAAGTGATGGAATCAGAAGCCAAGGTACTAATTTTCTGAATGTTGAGTTGTAATCCAACTTTTTCACTCTCTTTTCATTAAGAGGTTCTTTAGTTCTTCTTCGCTTTCTGACTTAAGAGTAGTATCATCTGCATATCTGAGGTTATTGGTATTTCTCCTGGCAATTTTGATTCCAGCTTGTGCTTCATCCAGCCTGGCATTTCTCATGATGTACTCTGCATATAAGTTAAATAAGCAGGGTGACAATATATAGCCTTGATGTACTCCTTTTCCTATGTGTAACCAGTCTGTTGTTCCATGTTCAGTTCTAACTGCTTCTTCCTGACCTGCATAAAGATTTCTCAAGAGGCAGGTAGGTGGTCTGGTATTCCCATCTCTTGAAGAATTTTCCACAGTCTGCTGTGATCCACACAGTCAAAGGCTTTGGTGTAGTCAATAAAGCAGAAATAGATGCTTTTCTGGAACTCTCTTGCTTTTTCGATGATCCAACGAATGAACCATCTCGCTTTTTCAATGATTCATAATAGCATGAATACATGCAAATACCAGATTTGCAACAACAAAAAAAATTCTACTATGAGTTAAACATCTGTTACTATTAGTGGCACTCATAATCTCCATGATATTTTAACAAAAACTGAGTGTTAATAGTATAAGAAGGAGAATAAAAGTATTGATAGCAAGTAAAATATTTTTTAAAACAGTTCATTTAATATTCAACACTGTTATTATTCTAACTTTGAACAAAGTCTGTATAACTGAAGTGATTATCTGTGCAAAGTTCTCACATTAACACATATAAGGTAAGCACTAAAGCAACAATAGTTTTTTCCCCAACCATGAGGATAATCAAATTACATTTTCTAATACATTTAAATTAATCCTGCAAATAAACCAGACATTCTCTTTTCTTGTTTTGCTGTCATAGAATAAAAAAAAAAAGCTTCATGTCACAATTAATGCTTAGAAATATAGACTTTGGAACTAGATAAAACCTTAGTTCAAATATCAGCTCTATTATCTATTATCTGTGAGACCCTGGACTAGTATCTTAACCTTACTAGGCTAATCTCCTCAGTCATAAAATGGAGAGAATAGATGTTGCAAAGATTGAGACCAGACATGAATTATGGAGTGAACTGTGTCCCTATGCCAATTAACACACTGAAGTCCCAAACTCCAGTACTTCAGAATGTGACTATACTTGGAGATATGGTCCTTAAAGAGGTAACTAAGTTAAAATGGGGTCATTAGGGTGGGCCTTAATCCTGTATGAGTGGTATCCTGACCAAAAAAGGAAATCTGGAGAAAGGCAGGTAGAGGGAAGATGTGAAGATAACATCTACAAGTCAAAGAGAGACGCCTCAGAAGAAACCAGCCCTGTCCACAGCTTGATCTCAGACGTTCAGCCTCCAGAATTGTGAGAAAATAAATGTTTGTTGTTTAAGTGACCTAGTATGTGTTACTTTGTTGTGGTGACAGTAGCAAATTGATGCAATATATAAATTCAGAAGGGTGTCTGGAACCTGGTAGGTAAACAGTAACTTAATTACTATTATTTTCTTAGAGCTCTTCTAATACTCATTTGCAAAACCACACACATAAATTCAGGTCTTGTAATGTTCAATTTATGGCTAAGTAGTGAAAGAGACTTTGTTGGGATAGGCAGTCTGCCATGGGCTCTGGGCATCACTACATGTTTTTGCTAGGTATCCAGCTCTCTTTTTCCAGGCCATTTTCTCAAGGCTGAGTTTGCAGTGAGCAACCATGAATGATGATGCAGTATCTTTCTCCAAAAAACAGGCTTACTTGTACTTACTATAAAAGTTATGAATTGCTTAAGCTCTGTGTTCCTCTCCAGTAATACAAACTACTGTGTGTTCAGGCATTCATCACGGGCTCTTTATGTCACCCCTGAGGGACTTGAGAGCACAGGGGACCAACATAAACCGACATGAAGCTCTGGTTACTTGTATAAAGTCCTGTGTCTCTGATCCAGGAGTCTGGAGTCTTCTGACAGTGTCTCATGAAATTTTAATAGGATAACTTGTTAGCTTGTAACCAGGACAAAATTCCAGACCCTGTGCACTTCTTGCCAGTTTTGACTTGAGAGCACCATGTTTCTCTGGAAAAGATGAGCCCCAGTGGGTGGGGTTAAGAGATATGGCTCCCTGGGCTCCAACAGTGAATTTTTCACTCAAGAAGTAGGAAAGGGGGAAGGGACTATGGGCTGCCTACTGTACCTGAAAATCAATGTTTGGAAACTAAGTATGTGAGAGAGGTGGGAATAAAAAAAGCCACCCAAATGGTGTGTTGGTGGTCGCCCTCTCACAAGAGGAACAATGTGAACATGACCACAAGGTAGCATGCTCCATGGCACAAGGAAGAGAAGAAACTGGCTGCAGCTGCTAAGTCAAGGGGTCCTCAGAGCTGAAAGGAACGCTGTCAGCAATGAAGACATACAACCGAGTAGATACAAAAAGACAAAGTTTTCTGAGCACAAGTTGCGCAGCTGATCAAAATCAAAAGTAGACACAAAGCACTGCTTCCTGGCATGGAGCCCTTCTCTCCCTCTAAACTTAATACATCTGGCACCTGCCCGCTGATCTCAGCAGCTGTTAAGGAAAAACTCGAGTGTGATGGGGGAACTCTGGGGAAGAAAGAAACTTGAACCTTGATGGCTGTTAGATACAGGTGCCCAAGTGACATCCTACCCAGCAGTCCCTGAAGAAAGTGGGTACTGGGCACAGAGTGGCCAAAGGTACCTAGGGCTGCAGAGTACTGGGGAGATGCGGTGGCATGCAGAGGGTAAATAGAAAGATCCCTGGAGCCTGGGTACTCTCCAGATATTGGCAAGAGAACAAAGGAAAAGCTGGCCCTAACACTGAAATGAAGAGCCAGGGAGAAAAAAAAAAAAACCTCCTTGCCTGCTGCTCTCTCTTTGCCCCTTCCTGAGCTCCCAGTCAGGGAGATCACATCATCTCCTGGCAACTGTTAAAGCCCCTAATATAAAAGTGTTAACCTTCTTGGTCCACGTTCCCATGGAGGAAAAGTGATGAAGTCAACTGATAGGATTGGAGCAAATCTTGCAAAAAGGAAAAAAGTGACCCTGTGGGTGGGGCCCAATGGCCCAATTCACTGTTCTATTACTGTAAAAACACACAATTGGCATCAGTGTGTTATGTGCTTGGGCTTCCCTGGTGGCTCAGAGGTTAAAGTGTCTGCCTGGAATGCAGAAGTTCTTAAACTTAAATGCTCATAAAGTACCCAAGAAGATTCCACCATTCAGGGTATTGCTACAAGCAGAGAAATGAGACAGGCTTCCTGCCAGTCACCACCATGCCCTACCTCATCCTAACCCACCAACAGGCTGGGACTGAGTGAGTGCCTCTATACACTGATGCCTCAAATGTTCACTGTACAGGTGGTATTTAGATATTACAAGGTTGACAAGTTAGAAGCCTCTCTCAATGGCCCTAACTGTGGCAGTTTTCTTCCTCACTATGGCATTATCTACCTCAAACTATTCACCAATAGAACCAAATGATAAACAAACAAAATTCAGAACGCTGTTTGCCAAGTAAAGTTCTTTGAGACCATTTGGATAGATTAATAGCACTCAGTCCCTCTGGGAGTCAAACAAAAAATGCCATCTCCATGCCCACCACAAAGAAGGCTCAGCTCCTTGGTAAGCCTCTCATTCACTACCGGAGGCAGAACGTGATGCCACCAATGGCGGCTCCCACAGAGGAACACATCACAAACACAGGGGTCAGGACAACCTTGTTTCAATCTGACTGATCCTATGCTTCTCTCATCTGAGAAGCCTTGGATTTTGCCATGTATGACAACTGAGGCTGCAATCATTAGGTGACAATACCCATCTGACTTAAATTTGTGGTTAATTCAAATTAGGGAAGCCAGGTTCATTGTGATTCTGTTTGCTCAAGCTTGGTTGCTCAGTCGTGTCTGACTTTTACCCTCCCTGGGTGGCTCAAGTGGTAAAGAATCTCCCTGCAATGCAGGGGACCTGGGTTTGATTCCTGGGTTGGGAAGAATTCCCTGGAGAAGGGAATGGCAGCCCACTTCAGGATTCTTGCCTGGAAAATTCCATGGACAAAGGAGCCTGGCAGGCTACAGTCCGAGGTCACAAAGAGTTGGACGTGACTGAGCTACTAGGCATATATGATTCAAATCAGGTTTCACAACAAATCCTGAAATATAGTGACCTGGGCCTGTTGTGGTTACATGTGCTCATATGTGGGGAGTGTGGGCCACAGTGCTATCTCCACTAGGGATGGGGGCTGCCTTTGGCCCATCTATAGCCTCCTGTAATTTTTGCAATGACACCAAAGATAAGCAAGTAAGTCAAAGCTCCCTTGCATGGCTCATTATGGACAGCAAATTATAGACTACATTCTGGCTAATAAAAAGACCTACTGGTCCTCCTTGGAATTGACATTTGACTCAATTCGAGATGCTGGGGAACATGGCTGAGGTCAGTACTGCAGACTGATTTTATCCTGCTGCTCTAAGTTCATTTTGGTAGCTTTAATTTAGTTGCTATATGAGACCAGTTGAGTGGATTCAGTATAGAATGAAGTAACCTCTTTGCCAGAGTAATCAGAGTAGCCAACAGCCATGAAAATTCAAGTCTGGCTGAGAATTGTTGAACACTGAGTTGTTGGAGGAGGCTCTCCACCGTGGGCTCTGAGTGACACTGCATACATTCTCAGTGTGCCATGGCCTAGCTTTAACCAGCTCATGTCTCAGGCTTGTGTTTACATGTTTCAGGCATGAGGAGACAACTACTGTTGCACAAAGAACAAGATGTTTCTGCTTACTATAAAAACAGTGGCGACCCCAAGCTCAGTGTTCTTCTGCCATAACACAACACACTGAGTGTGCTGGTTTCCATCAGTGGCCCTTTTGTTGCTCTTGTGGGACTTACAGAAATGGGGACCTGACAGAGACCAACCCAAAGCTCTGGGTACTGCTTTTGCTGTGAATAATACAAGTCCTGTCTCTGATCCAAGCATCTTGTGTATTCTGTAACATTCCATGAAAAGTAACAGGCTAACTTGTGAGATTATAAGTAGGGCAAAATCTCATATCCTGTATAGTTATTGACACATATCAATTATCGTCTTCTTGGTAAAAGCTGACATTTCAGACACTGAGACTTAACTACCAGAAAATTTATTATTAGCATGACATGTTACCAAAGACAATTTTCCAAAGACTTAGCCAATAACTTTACAAAAATAAAAAGCCTTCTGATTCCTGCGAACTTTTCTCTGTGTGTGCAAGTCCAGTGATAATTTCACTGTCTGTCTGAAGTACTAACAGTACTAAATCCAGAGCTCGGCGCCATGCCTCAATCTTTGGTGTAACAACGTCATAAACTCTTGGAATTGGTTCCAGCTTATCTGAAATGCCTGAATGTAAAATTACACTATTAAGTTTACTATATTCATTCAAGATGTAAGATGAAGGAGAGCCAGAGTCTGCAGCATTTTGTAGATGACACTGAATGGACGTGGCAGCTTCGGAGTCTGATGAGTAAACGGCAGTGTTACGCAGGAGAGTTGAGAGGTACCTGTGCCATCCATCTGCCAGGCATTTAAGCACCGTAGGTCTGTACAGTGCTGCAGATGAGGCCAGCCAAGAGGAAGTGTTATGCAGCCACCCTGAAGAGTCTTGATTTCCTTTATTCACAGACTGTCCTGTGAGACTCTGAAGATGGGTAAGACACAAGATTTCAACTGCGCCACCTCCAAGGAAGACCTTTTGCTCTTTCAGAGCGTAAAAAAGACGAGAGGCACAAGTCCAGAACCTGTCTTCTTTGGTTTGCATCTGGGCAGTGACTGGGCTAGTCAGCACTACTGTAACCAAATTAATTCCTTCCGTTTTTAACATGATTGCCATTCTGCTGATCCCATCTACAGTGTCAGAGGGAACACTTCTCCACATGGTTACAGAGACCCCACTGCCCACACAGTTTTCATTCACATGTGTGAGGTAGGCCACCTGCACTGCTCCTGAAGCCTCTGCGAAAGCCTGCAGCACACTGTCATGCACCGATCCAATTACCAGCCGCTTACTATTTGTGCATTTTTCAGCTAAGCATTCAGACACATTTCCTCGTGCCAGGACAAGGTTCACGTTGAACTTGATTAACACTTGTAATACATGATCTGTCCACAGTTCTTCTGAGCTGTCTTGTTGAACCTTCACACTTTCTGACACTGTTTTGATATTTGCAGGCTTATTAAATCCCAGATGGCGGTAATTCTCAGTGAGGTCACCCTCAACAAGAACTACACGGACCAGCTGATTCTGCAATTCCTTGACCACAGTAGCACTGGACATTGACACAACAGTGATGTATCCTGGACAGACACAAGACAAAGTGTCAGGTAAGCCCGGTAAGCAGCAGGTGAAGATTCTTGAAATGTCAAAGGGGAATAGCACGTTGCGGCTGCCTCGCTGAGTGCCTGCATTCTGATGCTGCAGCCGTACTGCTTCGTCCACTAGCCTCATGCTGCTGGGGTCTCCGTGACTCAAACCCACCTCCAACTCTGCCAGATCACTACATCTGTAAGCCTTTGGAGCAGCTGCACTAAGTTGTTCTAGAAATCCACCTGACTTGTTTATCCATTGATGATGATCTGTCCTACTAAAATGTCTACTGTGGGTTAGGACTGACTTTCGGCAGTGGGTGTCTGCAAGCAGGTTGTTTTTCAGAGTTTGAGGAGTTCGTGATGTGTTCTCATCTGCTTCAAACTTAGCCTGAAGCCTAAACAGTTGAGGTGATTTAACAGGTCTCCCAGAAAGACTGCAAAAGGCCAGTGACTGAGAGGCAACATCTTTGAGATCATGCTCTTTCTGGACCAAACCAGTACCTGAAGGGCTCTGTAGAGAAGGGTACAAGCTGACACTAAGTCCAGAAAATGTTTCTGTGCTGTCTATATGGTCATATACACTGTGGACAGGTACTTGAAGGGATTCTACCTCTTCAATGCATGAATTCAAGCCTTCTGACATCACAGACACTATTAACGAAATGGGGACACCCAAATGAAGACATTCTTCGGCGGCACTGCTCCATGCACCAACAAGAAACAAAAGAGTACTGGTTCCAGTTCTGTATGTGTTATTCTGTGCCTGAATTGTTTCACTGAGAAGTTGTCCCACTGCACTGGTTAAATCCAAACTTTCAAGAAGCCTTACTGTTGAGCTAATTAACACACTTTCATGGCACTCTTCATCTATAATAAATTTGGATGATTTTACTGGGCCTAGGAAAGTTCTTCCTGTTTCGGCAAATGAGGAAAGTTGTTGCAGTCCTGTGTGCCTTCTTTTGTTTATGACCCTGCAATCCATCACCAAGAATCATCATCTGCAAACAAAATTAAAACTTGGAACTTTATTCAGGGTAATTAAGGGTTCTAAAAGATGCTTATTAAAAGGAAAAATAAGATATAGTTCCTGCTTTTGAGGAGTTTCTGATATATGTGACTGAGTGAGTGAAGTCACTCAGTCGTGTCTGACTCTTTACGACCCCGTGGACTATAGCCTACCAGGCTTCTCCGTCCGTGGGATTCTCCAGGCAAGAATACTGGAGTGGGTTACCATTTCCTTCTCCAGGGAACCTCTAAGCCACCACTGAAGCCCCTCTGATATATGTAGTTTCCATTAAATACGGCCAGTGCAATAACACAGCATTAATGATAAAAGCATGGGTGTGTGGAGAAGGAACACTTCATTCAACAGGGGAAGTGGATTATAAAGCAGGCAAGAGGCAATACTTCCAGAAGAATGTAATGCTGCACATGAATAATTTGAAATAATTAGCAAGCTGAAGGAAGTAGTAGTAAATGCACTGTATGTGACAAAAACAATTTATTGGGATAACACACATAATTTAGTTTCATGGGAATATAAAGCAAGTAGTAAGACAAAGGGATAGAAGGAAAGAGGCTGGATCATGAAAGGTAGTAGGCGCCGTGTCAAACCTGATCCTACTTATCATGGGAAATATGGAACTGTTTTAAGGGGAGAAGAAGAAGAAACACCGTGATGTAGTGTTTGAAAGCACATACTCTGAATCTAGAAGTCTGGGTATGAACTTGTCTCTACTGCTTAAACTGTGTGGCCTTCAGCAAGTTTCTTAACATCTCTGCCCTGTTTTCATATCTGAAAAATGAGGATAATAACAGAATATACTTCACAGGGTTATTATAAGGTGTTAAGTGAGTAGACAGTTCTTATAATAGTGCCTGGCACATAATTAGTGCTTATGAGTACTTGCAATAATAATAATACATTTATAACATAAAATTAAGCAAAAATATTAAAAATAAAATTAAAGAATATAAAAATAATAACTTTATTATTATTAGTGCTTTGGATATATTACCAGTCTGGTAACAGTGTAGACCACTGATTGGATGGGTGCCAGACTAGGGGCATGGAGGCCATGGTTATCCAGATGAGAACTGTGCAAGAGGGATGGAAGGGAAAGGATGGATTTGGGTATTGATTACAATATGAAGGCGGGGGGAGCAAGTACTATTTAAAAGGAAGTTCAAGAGCAATTAGACTTTTTCACATAATATTTCAGAATTCACATCTAAAATTAAAGGAAGAAGTTATAAGAGGAAGTCTTTAGTCCAATAAAAGAACTTTTTAACAAAGTACCCTCTAATTGAAAAACCATCTGTAATAAAATAACCTGAGTTGTGAAGTACGAGCACTTAAAGTACTAAAGCTAAAACTGTAGATTACATACACTTCTCTTCCAACTTTAAGCCTTTAATTTCTTTAACTATATATTTTTATCACAATCTTTTAAATTCAAAATATCAAAAAGCAAACAACTCTCAGAGTTTTGCTTTTCCTCTAATGCTGGTCTTGACACTGGTAAATTTGTTCCTATACTACCTATACTACCGAGATGCATCTCTGAAGTTGAAGAGTACCACAGTTCAGATACACCTCAGGATCAGCAGGAAGCCACAGCGTAACTGATGCTCAACAGCAGCTTCCTACAGGCTTTCAGGGCTAAGGAGAAAAGCCAGTACAGCCAAGGAAAATATATTAATATAACAAATTGTTTCAACTTGGCTTCAAAACCTCTTCTGTGAAATTTTCAATTCTGTAAAATAAAAATAAAACTCTTGATATATTCAGTTATGTCTCTAGACAGCATGCTGAGACCCATCCTGTCTTACAGTTCCCTCATTTTACCATATTTTTGCTGTCCTTTACCCCCGACAGGGAAGACTGAAGACAAGAGGAGAAGGGGCAGCAGAGGATGAGATGGTTAGGTGGCATCACTGACTCAATGGATATGAATCTGCACAAACTCCGGGAGATAGTGAAGGACAGGGAAGCCTGGCATGTTGCAGTCCATGGGGTCAGACAAAGAGTCGGACATGACTTAGCGACTGAACAACAAACCCATGTATCAATTCTCTACTTATCCAGTTTAAATTCCCATTTGCCACTTATTACAATCACTCTCTAGTATATTCTCCCTCAAAGCCCTTGTCTTTTTTTTTGGTTCATCTTACTCACCTTGAAAAACCACTAATCTTGATGAAATCCAACTCTGTCTACTCCATGCTTACATTGAGGCAGCTGAAAATAAACAGAGAAACAAACAACCATGCTGACTGGCGTCATTTTAAGTTCATGACTTCAAACTGCAAGTGGCCCTTAATACTGCCTGGCAATCCAGTTTTGTAATACATTTAAAAAAATTTGTTATTAGGTTCTATTTTTAAAAGTTTCATTTACCACTGAGTATAAAGGATATTTCATATTTATTCTAAAAGCTTTATGGTTTAAAAAATTCATCTAACATAAACCTGGCCATTTAAAAGTATACATTTCAGCAGCATTTTGAACATTCACAGTGTTGTACAATCACTACCTTTATCTTGTTCCAAAACATTTCCATCATCCCCCAAGAGAAAACCCTGCAGTGTTAAGTAGTCCCTCCCTGTACTCTCAGCCCCAGCAGCCACCAACCTGCTTTCTTATCACTACAAACTTACTTATTCTGGATATTTCACATAAATAGAATCATATAACAAGGGACCCTTTGTGTCTGGTTTCTTTCACTTAGCTCATGCTTCTGAAGTTCATCCACACTGGAGCATATGCCAGTATTCCATTCCTTTTTATGTAAGCAGGTCAGTGGCTATCATTTTGTTTATCCATTCATGGACAATTGGATTGCTTCTACTTTTGGATTATTGTGAAAGTGATACTAAAACATCGGTGTACAAGTGTTTGAGTATCTGCTTTCAATTCTTTGGGGTAGGTACACAGCTAGGAGTGGAAATTTGGTGATCCTGTATGTGTTTCTGCGGAACTGCCAAACTTTTCTGTAGCACCCAAACCATTTCACTTTCCTATCAGTAATGTACTGGCCTTTAGATTTCTCCACACCCTTGCTCTATTAGTTTCCTAGGTCTACTTTACCAAATTACCCACAAATGGGTGGCTTAACAACTACACATATTTACTATCTCATGGTTCTGGAGCCTAGAAGTCTGAAATTAAGGTATCTGCAGGGCCACACTCCTTCTGAAGGCTCTAGGGAAGAATTCTCTGTGCCTCTTCCAGCCTCTGGCTGTTCCCAGAGGTGCTTGGCTTTGCCAGCACAACGCCAATCTCTGCTTACCTTTCGCACCGACTGCTTCAGAAAAATTTGTTGAAAAGATAAGCTTGAAAAGCCAAAACTTGCCTTTTGCTTTTGTTTTTCATTTCTAACACATTTTGGGAGCTTACTAAGGTAGGAGGCAGTTTACCTGCATCACAGAATGTAGTCCTCACAACAACAATATGATTAACCTATTACTGTACTGTAATTAACACACACATATATAAATATACTACCATTAATCTATTTTAATTATATACAAAATGAATAATAATTAAATAATATATAAAATTTTACAGCTAGTAAAAGGTTAAGAACTAAAATACAAGTTTGTCTAATGCCTAAGTCCCAGGTTATTAACTACTATACAATATTGCTTTCTGGGGGCTCCTCTACCCAGCATGATAGTAACTCACTCTCTTTTGTAGAATCTTCCATTGCACTTCCCACTTCAAAGCTTTTATGCTTTTTTCCAAGCCTTGTTCATACCCTTAACATGGATAGGCCTTTTCTTTTTTTTCCCTCTCAGGTGTCAGTGTCTCTGTTTATGGTTTCTGTACTATGCGTTCTATACTATGTTTGTTTACTTGGCTCTGGGCATGTGGGATCTTTAGTTGGACCACAAGAACTCTTAGTTACGGCACAGTTCCCTGACCAGGGATTGAACCCAGACCCCCTACATTGGGAGCTCAGAGTCTTAGTCACTAGACCACCAGGGAAGTCAATCTATACTATGTTTAAGTCACAGAATATCACTGACTGTAACCATGCTGTGCTCAGTCGTATTTAACTCTTTATGAATCAGAAATGGCAACCCACTCCAATATTCCTGCCTGGGAAATCCCATGGACAGAAAAGCCTGATGGGTTACAGTCCATGGGGTCACAAAGAGTTGGACATGACTTAGCGAATGAACAACAACAACTAAAGTACTTGATTGAGAACACTTAGACATGCAAAGCTTTTCAGGAGTTGGATTTTTAAATAAATTAACATCTTCTGAAAGGTATGATCAGCTACAAAATCAAGAGTTTGCCTAGCTTCAGTCCATACGATGTAGGAGACTCGGGTTCAATTCCTGGGTTGGGAAATCTCCTGGAGAAGGAAATGGCAACCCACTTCAATATTCTTGCCTGGGAAATCCCATGGATAGAGAAGGCTAGTAGGCTACAGTCCATGGGGTCACAAAGAGTCAGACACAACTGAGCGATTTTACTCACTTTAATCCATTCCCAATACAGTCTAATCATTTCACTCCACTGCTTAAAACCTCCAACCTGGAAAATAAAGCTTTTATACCTGTCACAGGAGTCCCTTATAAAAACAATCGGAAATCCTTTCACTCCTCTGTTCAGAATTCTGCAAAGCCTTACCATTTTACTCAAGTGAAAGTGAAAGTCAAAGGCCTTACAGCATGCTAAGAATCTGTACTTCTCTCCTTTACCTCTCTGTTTCCTACTACTCTATCCCTTGTCCACTCTGCTCTGGCCTCCTTTCTGTTCCTGGAACATGTAAGGCATGCTTCCTACCTTAGTGTTTCTGTTCTGCTTCTTCTCTCTTTCTGGGATGCTCTGTTCCAAGAAATCTATGGTCTCAACTGCTTTATATTTATGCAAATACCCCCTTTCAACGAGGTCTAGCCTGAATACACTATTTAACAATGCAGATTCCTCTTTTCCCTTATGGAAATCCCTACATTCAGGACTCCCTTTATCTGCTCTAATTTTTTTCCCATGACATTCAGTTCAGTTCAGTCACTCAGTAGTGTCCGACTCTTTGCAACCCCATGAATTGCAGCACACCAGGCCTCCTTGTCCACCACCAAGTTCCGGAGTTCACCCAAACTCATGTCCATCGAGTCGGTAATGCCATCCAGCCATCTCATCCTCTGTCGTCCCCTTCTCCTCCTGTCCCCAATCCCTCCCAGCATCAGAGTCTTTTCCAATGAGTCAACTCTTCACATGAGGTGGCCAAAGAATTGGAGTTTCAGCTTTAGCATCAGTCCTTTCAATGAACACCCAGGACTGATCTCCTTTAGAATGGACTGGTTGGATCTCCTTGAAGTCCAAGGGACTCTCAAGAGTCTTCTCCAACACCACAGTTCAAAAGCATCAATTCTTTGGCACTCAGCATTCTTCACAGTCCAACTCTCATATTCATACATGACCACTGGAAAAACCATAGCCTTGATTAGACATATCTTTGTTGGCAAAGTAATGTCTCTGCTTTTGAATATGCTATCTAGGTTGGTCATAACTTTCCTTCCAAGGAGTAAGCGTCTTTTAATTCCATGGCTGCAGTCATCATCTGCAGTGATTTTGGAGCCCAAAAAATAAAGTCTGTCATTGTTTCCACATCTATTTCCCATAGTGATGGGACCAGATGCCATGATCTTTGTTTTCTCAATGTTGAGCTTTAAGCCAACTTTTTCACTCTCCTCTTTCACGTTCATCAAGAGGCTTTTTAGTTCCTCTTCACTTTCTGCCATAAGGGTGGTATCATCTGCATATCTGAGGTTATTGATATTTCTCCCAGCAATTTTGATTCCAGCTTGTACTTCCAGTGCTGTCTCTTATACACATCTAGATGTGTATAAGAGACAGGAGTTAGCAGCTTAGGCTAGAATTCANTTCACGTTCATCAAGAGGCTTTTTAGTTCCTCTTCACTTTCTGCCATAAGGGTGGTATCATCTGCATATCTGAGGTTATTGATATTTCTCCCAGCAATTTTGATTCCAGCTTGTACTTCCAGTGTTTCTCATGATGTACTCTGCAGAGAAGTTAAATAAGCAAGGTGACAATATACAGCCTTGACGTACTCCTTTTCCTATTTGGAACCAGTCTGTTGTTCCATGTCCACTTCTAACTGTTGCTTCCTGACCTGCATATAGGTTTCTCAAGAGGCAGGTCAGGTGGTCTGGTATTCCCATCTCTTTTAGAATTTTCCACAGTTTATTGTGATCCACACAGTCAAAGGCTTTGGCATAGTCAATAAAGCAGAAATAGATGTTTTTCTGGAACTCTCTTGCTTTTTCCATGATCCAGTGGATGTTGGCAATTTGATCTCTGGTTCCTCTGCCTTTTCTAAAACCAGCTTGAACATGTGGATGTTCACGGTTCACATATTGCTGAAGCCTGGCTTGGAGAATTTTGAGCATTACTTTACTAGTGTGTGAGATGAATGCAATTGTGCAGTAGTTTGAGCATTCTTTGGCATTGCCTTTCTTTGGGATTGGAATGAAAACTGACCTTTTCCAGTCCTGTGGCCAGGCCTATCACCTTATAAAATAGTACAGTATACTTACTTAATTTACTATCTATTGACTATGTCCCTCTCTTGGAAAAGTAATTCCTAGGAGGGCAGTTTTAGTTACTGATGTACCCCAATACTGAGAACACTGTCTGACATATTACAAGTACTCAATAACTATCTGACAGGCAAATAAATGAACGGTTTTCACCACATTTATTATCTCACACTTGAGTACAGAAGTGAAACAAGATTAAACAGATGCCATTGTCAGCATTGGAGAAGGCAATGGCACCCCACCAGTACTCTTGCCTGGAAAATCCCATGGACGGAGGAGCCTTACAGGCTGCAGTCCATGGGGTCGCTGAGAGTTGGACACGACTCAGTGACTTCACTTTCACTTCCATGCATTGGAGAATGAAATGGCAACCCACTCCAGTGTTCTTGCCTGGAGAATCCCAGGGATGGGGGAGCCTGGTAGGCTGCCGTCTGTGGGGTCGCAGAGTCGGACACGACTGAAGTGACTTAGCAGCAGCAGCAGTATTGTCAGCATTCCTCAACCATAAATGTAAGGTTCAGCCACCCTTAGAGTCAACATAAGTCTTACTTGGCCCTTAGTTGAGGCCCTTTAACTGCTTCCAAAATGTTCTTCCTCTACATGGTTGTCAGAATTAGCTTTGAAAAACACAAACCTAATCAGATCATTCCACTGCCTAAAAACATTTATCTTAGAAAAAAGAATCTTTATTCGTAGCTTGATATATCTGACTTCCAGCTAATTTATAAGACTAATCTCCTCCACCTTTCCTTATAAACCCCATGATCTTACCACACTACAACACACATGTACATTCATTTTTCCACATGTTATACTCTACTCTGAATATCCTACCCTTTCTTCACCTTGGCAAATGCTATACATCTTTCATGACCTAAGGCAAATGCCTCACTTTTTGGTACTGCTGCTGCTAAGTCACTTCAGTCATGTCCGACTCTGTGTGACCCCAATCTTCTGTGTATCCTTGCCACCTCTTCTTTATATCTTCTGCTTCTGTTAGGTCCATACCATTTCTGTCCTTTTTTGAACCCATCTTTGCATGAAATGTTCCCTTGGTATCTCTAATTTTCTTGAAGAGATCTCTAATCTTTCCCATTCTGTTGTTTTACCCTATTTTTTTGCACTGATCGCTGAGGAAGGCTTTCTTATCTCTCCTTGCTATTCTTTGGAACTCTGCATTCAGATGCTTATATCTTTCCTTTTCTGCTTTGTTTTTCATTTCTCTTCTTTTCACCGCTATTTGTAAGGCCTCCCCAGACAGCTTTTTTGCTTTTTTGCATTTATTTTCCATGGGGATGGTCTTGATCCCTGTCTCCTGTATAATGTTGTGAACCTCAGTCCATAGTTCATCAGGCACTCTATCAGATCTAGTCCCTTAAATCTGTTTCTCACTTCCATTGCATAATCATAAGGGATTTGGTTTAGGTCATACCTGAATGGTCTAGTGGTTTTCCCTACCATCTTCAATGTAAGTCTGAATTTGGCAATAAGGAGTTCATGATCTGAGCCATAGTCAGCTCCTGGTCTTGTTTTTGCTTACTGTATAGAGCTTCTCTATCTTTGGCTGCAAAGAATATAATCAATTTGATATCAGTGTTGACCATCTGGTGATGTCCATGTGTAGAGTCTTCTCTTGTGTTGTTGGAAGAGGGTGAGTGGTCTGGTATTCCCATCTCTTTTAGAATTTTCCACAGTTTATTGTGATCCACACAGTCAAAGGCTTTGGCATAGTCAATAAAGCAGAAATAGATGTTTTTCTGGAACTCTCTTGCTTTTTCCATGATCCAGTGGATGTTGGCAATTTGATCTCTGGTTCCTCTGCCTTTTCTAAAACCAGCTTGAACATGTGGATGTTCACGGTTCACATATTGCTGAAGCCTGGCTTGGAGAATTTTGAGCATTACTTTACTAGTGTGTGAGATGAATGCAATTGTGCAGTAGTTTGAGCATTCTTTGGCATTGCCTTTCTTTGGGATTGGAATGAAAACTGACCTTTTCCAGTCCTGTGGCCAGGCCTATCACCTTATAAAATAGTACAGTATACTTACTTAATTTACTATCTATTGACTATGTCCCTCTCTTGGAAAAGTAATTCCTAGGAGGGCAGTTTTAGTTACTGATGTACCCCAATACTGAGAACACTGTCTGACATATTACAAGTACTCAATAACTATCTGACAGGCAAATAAATGAACGGTTTTCACCACATTTATTATCTCACACTTGAGTACAGAAGTGAAACAAGATTAAACAGATGCCATTGTCAGCATTGGAGAAGGCAATGGCACCCCACCAGTACTCTTGCCTGGAAAATCCCATGGACGGAGGAGCCTTACAGGCTGCAGTCCATGGGGTCGCTGAGAGTTGGACACGACTCAGTGACTTCACTTTCACTTCCATGCATTGGAGAATGAAATGGCAACCCACTCCAGTGTTCTTGCCTGGAGAATCCCAGGGATGGGGGAGCCTGGTAGGCTGCCGTCTGTGGGGTCGCAGAGTCGGACACGACTGAAGTGACTTAGCAGCAGCAGCAGTATTGTCAGCATTCCTCAACCATAAATGTAAGGTTCAGCCACCCTTAGAGTCAACATAAGTCTTACTTGGCCCTTAGTTGAGGCCCTTTAACTGCTTCCAAAATGTTCTTCCTCTACATGGTTGTCAGAATTAGCTTTGAAAAACACAAACCTAATCAGATCATTCCACTGCCTAAAAACATTTATCTTAGAAAAAAGAATCTTTATTCGTAGCTTGATATATCTGACTTCCAGCTAATTTATAAGACTAATCTCCTCCACCTTTCCTTATAAACCCCATGATCTTACCACACTACAACACACATGTACATTCATTTTTCCACATGTTATACTCTACTCTGAATATCCTACCCTTTCTTCACCTTGGCAAATGCTATACATCTTTCATGACCTAAGGCAAATGCCTCACTTTTTGGTACTGCTGCTGCTAAGTCACTTCAGTCATGTCCGACTCTGTGTGACCCCACAGACGGCAGCCCACCAGGCTCCACCATCCCTGGGATTTTCCAGGCAAGAACACTGGAGTGGGTTGCCATTTCCTTCTCCAATGCATGAAAGTGAAAATGCTCAGTCATGTCCAACTCTTAGCTTCTTCCAATTCAAGGAGTAGTAGTACCTCCTTCTTGGGCTGCCAAAGTACTTTCTATATACATCTACTAAGGCACTTAGCATCCTGAACTAAAAATGGTGTGTTTATGTCCGTGCCTTTCTCCCCCACTACTCTCTAGGTTCCCTGCCTTCATTCATCTTTATACTCTACACTCAGTTTCTTTCAAACTCACCCAATAAATGGCATAGTATGTGATACACAGAAAGCATTAAATAAATTTAGTAGATTTAAGAGTGATATGGGTTTAATATTTTTTCTAGATTATTAATGTTCTAGAGTAAAATTAGATTAGTAAAAGCTATTTTTCAATGCTGAGTACTTCCTAAGACCTAGAAACTGCAATCTACACCCATAATTGAAAAATCATTTTCACTATAAGTTAATATCCCAAATATAAAAGCCTAAATTATAAAATGATGCAAAAACAGGTTAACACATTACTTAGTCTTTTAATTGCCATGAGATCAAACTTGATCCAGCAAAGTCTAAAAATCTGAATTGTTTCTACTTGGTCATTATTCATTTCTGATTTCAGAAATCCCTTTAATACTAGTTGTAAAGATGAAGTGTATGTCCTTGAAACCAATCAAGAGCAACTTTCTCAATGATATTAATAACCTGAAAAATCCATATATAGTATAGTGAAGTGACTGAACATTTTACTTAATTCACAAACTATCTTGAATTTGCATCATTTTAATTTCCACTGGGGTAACTTTATACATAAAAATCACTTCTAATATTAGAACAGCCCACCTATTTTCCAGAATCCTAATGAGTTTGTTTTTTTTTTTCCAGTCAATGATTAAATGCTTGTAACGTGCCTAGGATATAATGTAAACAAAACAAGATGCTGGCTTTGGAAAACGTGCCGTTTCTACTTACTGGTACTCTACTTACTGAAATAGAAGTGATTTGGGAGACTACTTCAAGAATATACTTTGCACATTTTTCTTTCCTTACCTTCAAGANAATGCTTGTAACGTGCCTAGGATATAATGTAAACAAAACAAGATGCTGGCTTTGGAAAACGTGCCGTTTCTACTTACTGGTACTCTACTTACTGAAATAGAAGTGATTTGGGAGACTACTTCAAGAATATACTTTGCACATTTTTCTTTCCTTACCTTCAAGAAGATAATGGAGATAAAGGGGAAACCCTATGCAAAAGTTATATCTTCCTGAACCCAGTGTTGGGAGAATCCAGTATGATTTTTAGAAGTTACTCTAGAGAAGGCACTGCAGGAGGTATAGAGTCCAGGCGTGTAAGCAAATAAGCGTTAGAAGTTTTAAGACACTTCTTCATTCCTACTCCCCAAACTTAAGCTGGCTCCTAGATTCAGACAAGGGATGAACCAGTAAATCTGGCACTCTGGACAAGAATTTGTTTTGGACATCTAAATCTCGACGGTTACTGAGTTAAATGGATTACCAGGCTATCTATGCTGGACTCAAGTGAGGATCTATGCTGTAAATGGTTGGAAAACCGGCCAAATTTGGCAAAAAGAAATCTTCCCAAATGGAACAGCTGAATGTGATAATGTAGTGGTGGTGGTGGTGTGTGTGTGTTTNAATGTGAAGCTGGTGTCTAGATACACAGTGACATGGAATCTGTGATACTACTGCCTCTTATCCCAGAGCTGAAGACAAGATACTGAAATGAGGCTACAGCAGAAAATGGCAGATAGCGGGAAGATGACCTCCATCTTCCCTGGATATTGATAATTGGTCCAACCTTTATTTTTCTCCAGATCCCTGGAGTAATTTTTTTTAACCTGAAAAATGTATTTTTTTTTCATTTCCCAGTCTGCAATATAGAAAAGTATGTGAGAAGGTGGAAAAAGATACGATGTTTCAATCAACAATATCTCACACATTTTATTATGAGACATACAGGCACAGATGAAAGTAAACATGTCTTAAACACTGCTGTTCGGATATACCAAGTAAGGGCAATTTTTTCGCATATAACATCTACTATTCTGGCATGTCTTCTTTGCCTTTTCTGCTTCTCAAAAGAACCAGGCTTTCCAGCAAGATATACATTTATAACTAAAAGGATAAATGTTAGCAAAGGGAAAGAGGAAAATTCTTGAGGTTCATTATATGGAATAGGATGCTTGACTATGTTTATTATATTTAGTTAGTCCATTAATTCTGGTTCTGGTACTTCTCCCAGTTAAACAGTTTATCTTTCACCCACATGTGTATTTATTACAGGCATCCAGACCAAGTTCAGACCAATGGAAAAAAAATGCAGCAAAAATTGAATTGAATGAAACTCAAAAGCAAGAAATTAAAGAGGCCTTTGATTTATTCGATGTTGATGGGCCTGGAACCATAGATGTGAAAGAACTGAAGGTTCTGAAATTACTTCTAATTCTGAAACATTTGAAAAACCTTATCATTGATTTGTTGCAATCTTTAAGTCTTTCATTAACAGTAGCTTTCTGAAAGCTTGATATAAAATCTCTTTAAATGCAGACACCTACCCCTTTAGTGTATAGACCTGGCCTGCACTAACCGAAATAGTATCTTGTTAAGCATTTCACTCTTGTTTTATGAATGAGTAGGTCAAAGCCTTAGTGATAAAGAACCTGCTTGCCAATTCAGGAGACATAAGAGATATAGGTTTGATCCATGAGTCAGGAAGGTCCCCTGGAGGAGGGCATGGCAACCCACTTCAGTATTCTTGCCTGGAGAATCCCATGGAGCCTGGCGGGCTACAGTCCATAGGGTCGCACAGGGTCAACATGACTGAAGTGACTTAGCACTCAAGCACACAGGCCAAAGCCCATCATGAGATTGGAACCTAAGCATGCTGACCTGACTTTCTAGGTTTAAGCTGCTGCTGCTGCTAAGTCGCTTCAGTTGTGTCCCACTCTGTGCGACCCCATAGATGGCAGCCCACCAGGCTCCCCCATCCCTGNAGCACACAGGCCAAAGCCCATCATGAGATTGGAACCTAAGCATGCTGACCTGACTTTCTAGGTTTAAGCTGCTGCTGCTGCTAAGTCGCTTCAGTTGTGTCCCACTCTGTGCGACCCCATAGATGGCAGCCCACCAGGCTCCCCCATCCCTGTGATTCTCCAGCCAAGAACACTGGAGTGGGCTGCCATTTCCTTCTCCAATGCATGAAAGTGAAAAGTGAAAGTGAAGTCTCTCAGTTGTGTCCAACTCTTAGAGACCCCATGGACTGCAGCCTACCAGGCTCCTCCATCCATGGGATTTTTCCAGGTAAGAGTACTGGAGTAGGGTGCCATTGCCTTCTCCAAGGTTTAAGCTAGTCCAAAGTAAAAAAGAGAGACTCTAGTAATTAACAGGTAATCTAAGAGCTAGGAATGAGACTGTGGCTTATTATAACTTACCTACTTTCTATTTCAGATTGCAATGCGGGCCTTAGGATTTGAGCCAAAGAAAGAAGAAATTAAAAAGATGATAGCTGAAACTGACAAAGAAGGAATTGGCACCATTAGTTTTGAAGAATTTTTTGCCATAATGAGTGTAAAAATGGTATGGTAGTGATTTTGTTTTTCAGTGAAATACAAGCAATAGCCTTCTACATTTTTTGGCTGGAGCAATCAGAGGAAAATATACCCATCTTTAAAGATGGGTAGGATTTAGACAGATAGGAATAACAAGATTAAAGACATTTTCAGGGTAGTAATGAAGACTGTCCAGTGTGAGAAGAGGATTTTTGTTAGGAAATAATAAGGATATTTGGCTGGATAGAGAGAATGGGGCCAGCATTTTGAAGCCTTGAAATCAGCAACTTATTGCCTCTTTTTCTCAGGCATAATCCCAGAGAGGACTGAAAGAGACAACATCCCTATTGTCTTGGAGCTTACATTTTTGATAAGGGATCTCAGTTACCTGAGGTCAATAAGAGATAGATTCTCTTTGTCACTCTGTGGCTCTTCCACTTAAATAAACCCTGAGTTTCAGTACCTTGAGGGCAGATGTGACTGCACTGGAATAATTGCCCAAAGTCAGAAGAGCAGTAAATAAAGCTCAGTCTACCTGCTATATGTCTGTTCTAGACCTCAAAACACCTATGCATCTAGACTGATCAAATAAATGAAAGACTAATGACATTTAGTTTTTTCTGTTTTTAAAGAGTGAAAAGGATGAAAAAGAAGAAATACTGAAGGCTTTCAAATTATTTGATGATGATGATACAGGAAGTATATTACTGAACAATATCAAGAGGGTTGCTAAGGAACTAGGGGAAAATTTAACAGATGATGAACTTCAGGTAAATTTCACTTATTTGTATAATTATAATTTATAATTATACAATTTATATAATTTTTAGTTATATTCTTTGGTTATATTAATTTAAAATTTGGTTTTGAGTGTGTATTTGAATGTCCCTTTTTAGTAGATTTCACATATCCTATTTACCTTTCATTTTACAGGAAATGCTTGATGAGGCTGATTATGATGGGGATAGAGAAATAAACAAGGAAGAATTTTTGAAAATGATGCAAAAGACCACTCTTTATTAATGCTGCCTTTTGTGCCTTCTGGAAAGTTGTTAACAAGTTTGTGTTTGTTGTAAGTTCCATAATAGCTGAATGTACTCATTTTCAGTGTTTAAGTTTATATACACAAACTCTTGATGTCTAATCCATGTGAGAAGTTACATGTTGCTACCAATATGTTGTTAAATCTATAACATCAAGAAATAAAATGTAGTGACTTCCTTAAACTATGAATCTGAAGAACAGTATTAATTACAAGTGGTATTTTTAGAGCTCCAGGTTCTAAAACTTAGATTTTTTTTTTTAATTTATGGATATTGGCCCCATATCATATGAATTTGGCAATCTAGCCTTTACTTTCCCTATTATTTTCCTTTTGTGCAACTCTAAAAATGAACGTTTGCTTTTTAATTCAGATATGTAAAGTCAAATAAAACTGTCTGGGAGCTTCATTATTTGCTAATTTTCTTCTTATAAAGAAATTTAAAGCAGCACTTAAATCGTCCAGATTTTCCTACACATTTCTTTAATAGCTGTGTCGCTAGGACAGGAGCTAGAGATTTTACTTATGTTGTCTCAGTTACTATGTAGAAGCAGTACTAAACACACACACACAGTATTAACTCCGTCCTACTACATATGAGAAAACTAAAGGTCAGAGAACTTAAAATTGCTAAAGATCTCAGAATTCACTTTTATCCCAGAACAAATTCAAACTTACCTGGTTTTCCACATTTTCCTTCCTCTCCTGGGAGCAAGATCAAATCCAATAGTAGAGAGACAATTTAAGAACCTGCCATAAAGGTGGTTAACATTAGAGTGATGCTTACTAAAAGAAATATCATCTTAATCACTAATCAACATCAAAGATTTTTGAATTGTCTGCTAGTAGAAAGGGCTATGAAGGATTCAGTGAATTAGATGTGGATCTTACCATGTCTAAGCTGGCAGGTAGTTCCTGTGGTAGGCATCTTCTGAAGTGGTTCTCAATGATCCTAGTTTCCTAGTATACCTGCTTTTGTGTAATCCCTTTATTGAGTGTGGGTGGAGTAGATCTAGTGAGTGGCTACTAATGAACAGAATATGGCAAAAATCATGGGCTGTCTCTTCCAATATTAGGTCTTAAAAGCCTGTGACTTCCCTCTACTGGCACTCTCTTGCCTTTTTTTTTTTTTTTTTTTTTGCTTGCTCTGGTGAAGCAAGTGGCTGTGTTTTGATCTGCCCTATGAAAAGGAACACATGGCAAAGAGCTAAACATTGGAGGAACCTAGGCTTTCAGTCTGTCAACAAAAAACTGAATCCTGCCAGCAACCATTTCAAGGTGCTTGAAAATAGATCCCTCTCTAGTTGATCTTTGAGGTAGACTGCAGCACTTGTTGGCACCTTCAGTACAACCAGTGAGAATCCCTGAAGCAGAGGATTCAGTTAAACCATGTCTGAACTCCTGAACTTCAGGAACTGTGAGATGATAAAGGTTATTTTAAGCTACTAAGTCTTGGAGTAATTAGTTACATAGCAAGGAATAACACAGTCCCTCATCTTGAAGCTCGGGTGTTGACATCTTACCTGTTGAATTGCTTAATATACAAGTAATCAAGTAACAGTTACAACTATCCATACTAAAGAATTGATGCTTTTGAACTGTGGTGTTGGAGAAGACTGAGAGTCCCTTGGACTGCGAGGAGATCCAACCAGTCCATCCTAAAGGAGATCAGTCCTGAATATTCACTGGAAGGACTGATGCTAATGCTGAAACTCCAATACTTTGGCCACCTGATGCAAAGAACTGACTCACTTGAAAAGACTCTGATGCTGGGAGGGATTGGGAGCAGGAGGAGAAGGGGATGACAGAGGATGAGATGGCTGGATGGCATCACCGACTCAATGGACGTGAGTTTGAGTGAACTCCGGGAGTTGGTGATGGACAGGGAGGCCTGGTGTGCTGCAGTCCGTAGGGTCACAAAGAGTCAGACACGACTGAGTGACTGAACTGAACTGAACCAATAATAAAGAGAAGATTAATTAGACTTATCACATGAGATATAACCATATAGCACACCATTTATTAGGATGCTTCTGTTTTCTGACTACTCACTTTCAACCACATATATGAAACTCAGCAAATTTTCTACCTCATCTTTGTAGCTTGGCGCCTTAGTCTGTTTGGGCAGCTATAACAAAATAACACAAAATAAACCATAGAAATGTATCTCTCATGGTGTGGAAGTCTGGAAGTTTGAGATCAGGCGGGGCAGTATGGTCAAGTAAGGGCTTTCTCCATTGGAGGCTTTTCATTGGAAGAGGTTAGGGAGCTCCGTGGGATCTCTTATAAGAACACTAATCTTATTCATGAGAGCTCCAGCGTCATGACCTGATCATTTCCCAAAGGCCCCACCAACTAATAGCATCACCTTTGGGGGTTAGGATTTAAACATATGAATGCAGAATTGTGGGGTGGGGGGAGGCACACATAAACATTCAGACCATAGCACTTGGCTATTAAGAGAACTTCAGCCCACCAATGAGCGGACTCCTAAAAGTTTTCCATTAAAGGTTGTTCCTGCAACCCTGAGGCTGACGCTCAAATGACCCTTAACTCAGAGTCATTGATTGTTATAAATGTCCTGGAGTTCTGACTGATATTTTAGTTGCTAACAAGCAGGTTGTTGGCAGTGAAAGTAAATACTGGGCTTCAGGCAGCACTAAAATAGGGGATGATTTCAAGGCTGGTGCTGATAGAATCTTGGCAACTATAAAAACAGACTAACAACAAGCCCATCAAAATGGATGAAAATGCATATTGGATGGATCACAATCAGGCCCGGGAATAAGCAGCAAGCCAAGGAGACAAGAATATGTAGCAAAATCTAAACCATTCTTATTATTAAATAAATTGAATCAAAATTAAAATGTTTCTACAAAGAAAACTCTGGTTCCAAAGAGTGTGTTGGTGATTTCTGCCACTTAATGAAGAGAATATTTAATTTTTCCAGAGAACAGAAATAGAAATAACCGTCCAAACTTGGTTTGTGAGGTCAGCAAACTTTTTTACCAGAAGCTACAATTTTAACCAAGTTAGGTTTGTTTCAGAAAAACAAGATTTGTTTAGCATTTGAAATTTGATCAATGTAATTAATGTATCACATTTTAGAATAAAAATCAAAAATCATTTAATCATTTCAGTAGGGAAAAAGTGTTGCACCTGATAAAATTTAAACTCTATTCATCATAAAAACTGTGGCAAACTAGGAATAGGAGAGAATTTTTGTTAACTATATGACGGTATCTTCAAAACCTTGAAACATCATCTTAATTGCAAAACATTCTAATCTTCCTCTCTGAGCTGAGGAATAAGAACAGAATATCCTTTATCGCTAACTTCTATTTAACACTGTACTGATGAGCTAGTCAGCAGAGAAAGAATAAAGTTCTTTTTATTTGCAGATGACATGATGTATACACAGAATATTCAAAAGAACTTAGACATTGCTGGATGCAAGGTGGTTATATTAAATGCAAATATAAATACAATTGTATTTTCACATACCAGGTACAAATAACTGGAAAATGAAAACTGTAAGTGACTAATGTAATAGTTTTTATAAAAATATATAAATTTATAAAATAAAATATAAATTTATATAAAAATATATAAAAATTCCATGGATAAATCTAATGAAGATACAGAGGTCTTCTATATCAAAATTTATTAAAGAATATGGAGACAAATTAAAGAAGACTTTAATAAGAGTAATATTAAATTCTGCTCATGGATTAAAAGACTCTATATTATAAAGATGCCAATTCTCCCAGTATTGATTACAGATACAGTGCAAACAAAAACCCAGCCTGTGTGGAACCTGACAAGCTGAATCTAAATTTATAGAAATCCAAGAGGTCAATACACACTTGAAAACAAGGTGAGAGGCCTAGCTTGCCTGAATATCAAGACTTACTATAGCACCACAGTCGGTGAAACACTGTGTGATTTTTTGTTTGTTACTGGCCACACCTGCATGCCATGCAGATCTTAGTTCCCTGACGTGGTATCGAACCTGTGTATCCTGCATGGAAGTTCTGAGTCTTAACTACTGGAGCGCCAAGGAAGTCCTACAAAATAGTATGGGGTTGATTAGGAAAGAGGAATGAACCAATTGAATGGAAAAGAAAGTCCTGAAACAGAATAATACATTGATTTAAGAGAAATCATGACTGTGCACATCAGTGAGACATTTTCATTATAATCAATGATACTGAGTCAACAGAATATCCATAAGGAATAAAAGAAAACATGATCTCAAACTCCCATCATACATTAAAATTAATTGTAAATGATTGCTGATCTATATATGGAAAGAATATAAAGCTTTCAGGAGATAACCTAGGAAAATATCATCATAATCTTGAAATCAGATTCTTAATTAGGATACAAAAAAGCACTAACTTTAAAGGAAAACCCTTATAAATTGGACTATATTATAACTAAGAACTTCTCTTCATAAAAAGAAAATATGAAGGGACTTTGTTGGTGGACTATAACTAAGAACTTCTCTTCATTAAAAGAAAATATGAAGGGACTTTGTTGGCAGTCGAGTGGTTAAGCTTCCAAGCTTCCACTGCAGGGCTTTGGTTCAATCCTTTGTTGGGGAACCAAGATCCCACATGCCACATGGTGTGGCCAAAAAAAAAAAAAAAAAAACCAACAGGACAGAAAGAATCTGAAGATGTAAGCTACTAAGTGGAAAGAGATATTTTCAATAAATATACCTGACTAAATACTTGTATGTAGAATATATATAAATAACTGCTTAAAAATCAGGAAGAAAAAGATGTGCTCTTGTACTCAGTCATGTCTGACTCTTTGTGACCTCATGGACTGTAGCTCGCCAGGCTTCTCTGTCCATGGGATTTTTACAGGCAAGAATACTACTAAGTGGAAAGAGATATTTTCAATAAATATACCTGACTAAATACTTGTATGTAGAATATATATAAATAACTGCTTAAAAATCAGGAAGAAAAAGATGTGCTCTTGTACTCAGTCATGTCTGACTCTTTGTGACCTCATGGACTGTAGCTCGCCAGGCTTCTCTGTCCATGGGATTTTTACAGGCAAGAATACTGGAATAGGTTGCCATTTCCTCTTCCAGGGGTCTTCCCAACTCAGGGATCAAACCCATATCTCCTGAGTCTCCTACACTGGCAGGTGGATTCTTTACCACTGAGCTACCTGGGAAGCCCCAAGAAAAAGATAGCCCAATTTAAAACAATGAGCAAAAGACTTAAAGCAGACATCATAGAAGAAGACACCCAAGTGATCAAAAACTCATGAAAAGTAATCAAAATAAGAAATGTGTTATGCTGAATAATGGCCTCTCAGGAGCTATCTTTGTTCCTGAAAAAGATGAATGTTATCATCTTCTATGACAAAAAAGGACATTGCAGGTACAATTAAGGATCAAGAGATAGATTTCCTGCATTATCTGGTGGGCCCTAAATGTAATCACAAGTGTCCACGTAAAAGAGAGGCAGAAGGACATTCAACACATAGAAGAGTAGGCAATGTAACAGTGGAGGCAGAGTGACATGGCTAAGGAATGCTGGCAGCCGCCAGAAGATGGAAGACTTAAGGTGTGGATTCTCACCTGTTAGCAGAGTATCCCTGCCAACTTCTTAATCTTGGCCCAAAAACTGATTTCAAATTTGTGGACTCCAGAACTGTGAGAGAATAAACTTCTGTTACTTTAAGCCATCAAGCTTATGATAATTTGCTTCAACAGCCACATGAAACTAATACAAGGGCCACGCAAATTAATGTCACCATGAGAGCATTATAAATCTACCAGAATGGCTAAAACTGAAATAACCAATAATTCAAAGTATTGACAAGAATGTGAATCAACATGAATTCTCAACTACTGCTGTTAAGAGTGTAAAATGCTTCAACTGCTTTGAAAACAGGTGGCATTATTCAATAAAGGGGAACATATGTTATGATCAGCATGCATTCCTAGGAACATATCCAACAGAAATTTGTGCATGTATGGGCCACAAGACATGTAAAAAATGCTCACGGTAGCAGTATACATTATAGCCAAAAACTAAAAATACTTTAAATGTCCATCAACAGTAGAATGTATAAAAATACATTTTTATAGTTATCTAAAAATACTCAATGTCCATCAATAGTAGAATGTATAAAAATACATTTATATAGTTATCTAAAAATACTCTAAATGTCCATCATTAGTAGAATGTATAAAATACATTTATAGAGTTATCTATCTAGCTAGCTTATGATAATGAAAACAACAAAGTCACCTATATGCAGCAGCATGGGAGAATTGCAAAAAGTATTGACTGAAAGAAGCCAGGAACAAAAGTATATGTCCTCCATAAATGCAATTTCTCTAAAGTTCAAAACCCAGGCATATCTAAACTGTAAAGTTAGGAGTCACAATAGTGATTACCGTGGGGAAGAGGGAGGAAGCAGTAGATAGGAGGGGGCTTGCAGGGGATTTCTTAAGTGTTGGTAACTTCATATACCTTGACTTGTGTAGTCAGTCCACTGAGATGTTTATTTGGTTTATGCATTTGTGTGAATGTTGTATTTCAATAAAAAAAATGTTGAAAAAAACCATTCATGTCCACACTGTTAGGCATCATAAGTTTGTGTCACTTACACTGGTAATGTGGCGAGAGTCCTGTGTGAGGGAAGTTATTAGCCACATGTTGATAGACTAGAGCAGGCTGCTAAACATTCAGCTGCAGAAGGATCTAGTGAAGCTTCATTTGTTGTCCACTCCTATTAAGCATCAGAGCCAATACTGGAAAGAAACTGTTTGTAATGAATATGAAAACCTTTTTAATTAAATATAGCTCTGTTGAATCTCTGTTAGATCCCTTTCTTCAATACTAACATTGTTTATTTATGCCCTATTTTCTACTTAATTGATCTTGCTAGAGGTTTTATTAGAACTGTCAAAGAACAAACTTTTGAGTTTGTTTATCCTATTATATAGACAAGGAAATGGCAACCCACTTCAATATTCTTGCCTGGAGAATCCCATGGACGGAGGAACCTGGCGGGCTACAGTCCGTGGGGTCGCAAGAGTTGGACACGACTTAGTGACTAAACCACCACCACCATCCTATTGTGTCCTTTCTGTTCTGTTAACTCTAGCTTTATTGTACCATTTCACACCAGTCACAATGACCACCATCAGACACTCTACAAATAGTAAATGCTGGAGAGGATGTTCCATCCCTCCGACACTGTCGGTGGGAATGTAAGTTGGTACAACCATGGAGTCTCCTCGGAAAACTAAAAATAGAATTATCATATGATCCAGCAATCCCACTTCTGGGCATATATCTAGACAAAACTCTAATTAAAAAAGATACATTCACCCTCGTGTTCATAGCAACACTATTCACAGTAGCCTAGATGTAGAAACAACCTAAATGTCCATCCACAGATGAATGGATAAAGAAGACGTGGTACATATATACAATGGAATACAGCTCGGCCACGAAATAAGGCCGTTTGCAGCAATGTGGATGCAACTAGAGATAAACATACTGAGTAAGCCAGACAGAGAGAGACAAATGCCATATGACATCACTCACACGTGGACTCTAAAATATGGCACAAATAACCTTACCTATTGGAGAAGGAAATGGCACCCCACTCCAGTATTCTTGCCTGGAGAATTCCATGGACAGAGGAGCCTGGCAGGCTATATAGTCCATGAGATTGCAGAGTCGGACATGACTGAGCAATATCAAACCTATGAAACAGAAACAGACTCACAGACATAGAGAACAAATTTGTGGTTGCCAAGGGGGAGAAGGTTGAAGGAGGGATGGACTGGGAGGTTGGGGTTAGCAGATGTAAGCTTTTTATATATATGGGATGAGTAAACAACAATTCAGTGCAGTCGCTCAGTTGTGTCCAACTCTTTGTGACCCCGTGAACCACAGCACACCAGGCCTCCCTGTCCATCACCAACTCCCAGAGTCTACCCAAACTCATGTCCATTGAGTCGGCGATGCCGTCCAACCATCTCATCCTCTGTCTTCCCCTTCTCCCACCCTCAATCTTTCCCAGCATCAGGGTCATTTCAAATGAGTAAACAACAAGGTCCTACTATATAACACAGAGAATTATATTCAGGATCTTATGACAAATCATAATGGAAGAATATTAAAAAATAATGTATATGTATGTATTATATAACTCAATAAATTTGCTGTACAGCAGAAATTAACACATTTTTAAAATTAATTTTTTAATTGGAGGATAATTGTTTTACAGAATTTTGTTGTTTTCTGTCAAACATGAATCAGCCATCTAAAAAGTCGCTCAGTCATGTCTGACTCTTTGCAACTCCATGGGCTATACAGTCCATGGAATTCTCCAGGCCAGAAAACTGGAGTGGGTAGTCTTTCCCTTCTCCAGGGATCTTCCCAACCCAGGGACTGAACCCAGGTCTCCCACATTGCAGGCAGATTCTTTACCCGCTGAGCNAAGTCGCTCAGTCATGTCTGACTCTTTGCAACTCCATGGGCTATACAGTCCATGGAATTCTCCAGGCCAGAAAACTGGAGTGGGTAGTCTTTCCCTTCTCCAGGGATCTTCCCAACCCAGGGACTGAACCCAGGTCTCCCACATTGCAGGCAGATTCTTTACCCGCTGAGCCACATATCCCCTTCCTCTTGAAACTCCCTCCCATCTCCTTCCCCATCCCACCTCCCTAGGTTGTTACAGAGCCCCTATTTGAGTTCCCTCACTCATATAGCAAATTCCCATTGGCTATCTATTTTACATATGGGAATATATAAGTTTCCATGTTACTCTCTCCATACATCTTACCCTCTCCTCCCCCTGCTCTTTTCCATAAGTCTGTTCTCTATATGTTTCTCCATTGCTTCCCTACAAATAAATTCATTGGTACCATCTTTCTAGATTCCATATATATGCATTAGTACACTATATTTCTCTTTCTCTTTATGACTTACTTCACTCTGTATAATAGTCTCTAGGTTTATCCACCTTCTTAGAATTGACTCAAATGCATTCCTTTTTATGGCTGGGTAATATTCCATTGTATATATGTACCACACTTTCTTTATCCACTCATCTGTCAATGGACATATAAGTTGCTTCCAAGTTATAGCTATCATAAACAGTGCTGCAGTGAACACTGGGGTGCATGTGCCTTTTTCAGTTTTGGTTTCCTCAGGGTATATGCCTAGGAGTGGGATTGCTGGGTCATATAGTGCTTTTTTCTTAGTTTTTTAAGGAATCTCCATACTGTCTTCCACAGTGGCTGTATCAATTTACATTCCAACAGTGCAAGAGGGTTTCCTTTTCTCCACACCTTCTTCAGCATTTCTTGTTTGTAGACCTCTTGATGATGGCCATTCTAACCGGTGTGAGTTCATACCTCACCGTAGTTTTGATTTGTATTTCTCTAATAACAATCCCTGGGTTGAGAAGATCCCCTGGAGGAGGGCATAGCAACCCACTCCAGTAAATCCCCATGAACAGAGGAGCCTGGCAGGCTATACACACAGTCCATGGGATCACAGAGTTGGACACGACTGAGCGAACTAAGTACAGCACAATAACAAGGGATGTTGAGCATCTTATGTGTTTGTCAGCCATCTGTATGTCTTCTTTGGAGAAATGTCTGTTTAGGTCTTTCTCCCACTTTTTGATTGGGTTGTTNAGTCCATGGGATCACAGAGTTGGACACGACTGAGCGAACTAAGTACAGCACAATAACAAGGGATGTTGAGCATCTTATGTGTTTGTCAGCCATCTGTATGTCTTCTTTGGAGAAATGTCTGTTTAGGTCTTTCTCCCACTTTTTGATTGGGTTGTTTGTTTTTCTGGTATTGACTTGTACAAGCCGCTTATATATATTTTGGAAATTAATCCTTTGTCAGTTGTTTCATTTGCTATTATTTTCTCCCATTCTGCGCGTTGTTTTTTCACCTTGTTTATAGTTTCCTTTGCTGTGCCAAAGCTTTTAAGTTTGATTAGGTCCCCTTTGTTTGTTTTTATTTCCATTACTCTAGGAGGTGAGTCATAGAGGATCTTGCTTTGATTTATGTCACTGAGTGTTCTGCCTATGTTTTATTCTGAGTTTTATCAGAAATTAACACAACATTAATCAACGATACTTCAATTAAAAAAAAAAAGAAACAAGGAAAATAGCGATTCTTTTGGTATAGCTGAAAAAAAAAAATCCACAAGTTCTTTGATATTCCTCCTATCAACAGGAAGACTTTTAGTCTTCCTTTGAATGTGGGTTGCCCCTAGTGACTTGCTTCCAACCAGAATATAATGGAATGACACATGACTTCTGAAGCTAGATTAGTAAAATGATATAGCTTCTGTCAGGCTCTCTAAGCATCCAGCCCAGCCACCATGCTTTGTCAAGCAGCCATGTGGACCAACCACAAGTAGGTATTCTGGGCATGACCACATGGAGTTTCTAGCCAATAGCTAGTATTAACTAAATAGCCAAGCAAGTCAGAGAGCCTTCGGATGGTTCCACAATCCAGACTTTGAGCCATTCTAGCTGATTCTGGGTGGAGACAAGATGTCCCCACCGAACTCTGTCTACAGATTTGTAAGCAAAGTAAATGCTATGATTGTTCTGAACCAGTAAATTTTGGAGTGGTTTGTTAAGTAACAATAGAATACAACATACATCCTAGACTTACTACAGTTTATCTTTAATTAGTACTTTTACCAATTCCCCCCATATAGAATTTGATAATTATAATCAGAAGTTTAACTCCATTTATCTCTCTCATTTATTGTGCTACTGTCATATATTTTACTTCTATACATATTCAAATCCCCACAAGATATTATAAACCAGTCTGTATTCATTTAGATTACCCACATTATCTTTCTGGTGCTCTTCATTCCTGATGGTTCCACCTGAGATTATTCTCTTAAGCCTGAATAACTCTACAGTATTTGTTAACATAAAGATCTACTGGTGATAAACTTAGCTTTTCTTTGTCTGAAAAGGTCTTAATTTTTGCCTTCTTTTTTTGAGTAGTATTTTTTTTTTGCACACAATTCTAGGTGAGAAGGCAGGAAGGTTTTTTTGTTCTTTTACATTTTCACGCCATTCCATTTGGTTCTAATTTCCATCATTTCTGTTGTAAAGTAAGCACATGCTTTATTGTTACTTCTTTGAAGGTAATGTGTGGGTTTTTTGTTTCCCCCTCTGAGTGCTTTAAGATGCTTCCATTTGTCTTTGCTATTAGCAGCTTAACTCTGATGTAGCCAGGTGTGGTTTTCTTTATACTTTTATCCTACATGAGGCTCATAGCATATCTCGACTCTGCGGTTTAATGTCTCTTGTTAACTTGGAAACATTTTTAGCTAATATTTCTTCAAATATTGTTTCTGAACCACCGTTTCCTTTCTATTTCCAGAACTCCAATACGCATGTTAGACTGTATCATTATTCTTCATATAACTCTGACTCTCTTTCTTGTATTTTCTATCTCTTATTCTCTCTCAGCTTCAAACTATAGTTCAGTTACTTGTTTTCCAGTTTGCCAGAAGTTCTCTGTTCTGCCATATCTAATAGATTGCAGGTTTCTGTTGAAATTCTTCATATTTTCCTCTATTTTATTGAACCCATGTATTATTTTAATTTTAAATCCTGTCTGATTACTTCAATATCTTCATTATCCCAGGGTTTTTATTATTGTTATTTTTAATTGTGGCATTTAGTTATTTGGTGTTTTTTTTTAGCCAGATATTGTGGATTAAAAACTTGGGGAGGTTATAATAATAAATGCTGTGATATTTCTCCACAGAAGATAGTTTTCTTCTAGTAGGTATGTAAAATACAGAAGGTGACTAGTGAACAACTGCATTTGGAAAAAGAGGTTGGATTCAAATCTTTTATTCATGCTACCTTATTATTTATTCATAAGACTGATGAAATAGCAATATTAAGTAACAGTCATTGAGTGCTTATTACGTGTTAGGCACTGTTCTACCTCCTTTACATGGATTTTCTTAAGTCTGAGGCTTTCTAGGTACTATCACCATCGTTTTGATTTTAAAGATGAGGGAACTGAGAAAATGAGGATCTAAGTGACTAGTCCAAGATCATATGGATAGTAAATGGCTCCTTTGGACTTGGAGTCAGTGCGTCTAGCTCCACCCTTCTGTTCTTAACCACTGTGCTCGGCTGCTCTCATCCTTCCTTGGAACAGGCATCATGTTACAAATGGGAAAGGCTGATAAACCGTATACTTAGGAGAAAAACAGAAAATGAATTCAGTGGTTATTTTTCCTGTTGTTTGGAAAAATTAATGAAGCGATACTTAAGAGAAGTGATAAATCTGGAGAAATAAAACCAAAGAAAAAGATAACTTTTTAAAACAAAGGAATAGATTTAATTCTTTGTAGATTCAGTAGTAGAGAGTCATGATATGGCCAAGAGTAGGCAGTCAAGACAAGCAGGTAACTTGGAAGATCGGAGACTAATTACAGTAGCAAAGTTATTGATATTTTGTGTATAGGCACCCCCCCCCAATATTTTCCCTTGTGTTCTTGGTGATGGTTCATTCTAACCAGAAAATTTTATATTACAAATTTAAATATTTGTTAAATAAACAAAAGAAAGAAGTAATATTCTAATATTAAGAGCTCATATAGTACACCTGTGGTTAATTCATGTTGATGTATGACAGAAATCAAACCAATATTGTAAACCAATCATCAATCAATTAAAATAGATAAANTTTATATTACAAATTTAAATATTTGTTAAATAAACAAAAGAAAGAAGTAATATTCTAATATTAAGAGCTCATATAGTACACCTGTGGTTAATTCATGTTGATGTATGACAGAAATCAAACCAATATTGTAAACCAATCATCAATCAATTAAAATAGATAAATATTTTTTAAAAATGAACTCATATAAATTTCTCTTACCCATGGGAGTCAGAGGGTTGGTCCCACGTAATGGAGCATGGAACAGTCTCTCCACTAGAGGGCGTTGAGGTTTTGTCTCAGTTTGGTGAGTGATGGCCCGGTTTGATTTATGCTTCTCCTGAGTTTGACCTATATTAGTGAAGGATTTAAAGAAAGATCAAAATTAAAGACATAATTTATCTAGCACAATTTGAGGGAAAATGTATAGAATCTGTATTATTATTTAACATACTCTCTTGGTAAGTAGTTATTTATGTTAATAAAAAGTCAAGAGTTTCACTTAAAACTAAATCTGACACTATTCAAAATGTAAGCCACAGAATATACTATTTGAAGATTTTAAAAAATGGCTAAATTCTCCCTCCAACCCAATTTTGAAGACATTTGACATTTTCCTCTATCTGAGGTAAGAATCCAATTATTTCATGAAAAAATGACTAAAATGGGACTCACTAGACTGTTGACAACAGTTACTTCTAGGAAAGGAGAGTGTGATTAGGGAGAGGGTGAAGATGTCTACATTTTATACACCATAGCTGTGTATGAGCTAAAGTTTTATGAACATAAAGTTTTATGAACATAATTTAAAGTTTTTAAAATGCAATTGCATTTAAAACTTGGTTAGGAAACTATTATAAAAATGAATTGGAAATATAAGTCAAGGGAATCCCTTGGTGTTCTTGTGCTTAGGACTCTGTGCTTTCACTGCTGAGGGCCCAGGTTCAGTCCTTGGTTGGGGATCTAAGATCCTAGAAGCCACAAGGCATGGCAAAAAAAGAAAAAGAAAAATATAAGTCAATATAACCTGTCTAAGGATTTTCAAATACAGTGTTCAATTAATATTAATAAGCATCCCACAACACAACATCAAAAAGGAAGGAAGGGTGCTGTTACACTGTTTACCTCAGCATCTCTTGGGTTGTGTGCTGGATAGTCATACAGACTCTGAACTCTTGAAAAATGAAACATTTAATTTTTTCTAGCTCCAGTTTAGTTGAGAGTGGAACACTTTTTTTTCTTCATGCTTAACAAAAGAGTCAATAACACAGTTCTATAACACTCAGTTTGGGAAAAAGCAACATACAAAAGAACTAACTACATGTAAACAAAAAAATGGACACTTACAGTCCATAAGTAAATTATGTCCCGGAATGGGGTCCTTAAACTTTAAAATTAAAGGGAAACATAAAGGTGCATTGGTTACATTGTTTCCTTCTGTCATTTTATTAGAAATGTGTAAATACTTTTACTTCTCTTAGGAATATACTGTGGATAAATCAAATAGCAAACCATATAAAATATAAGAAGCAAAACGCTATAAATGCGAGTAACAACCTCATGCTATCACTGGCTAACACTCTCGAACTACTGTGTTCTGAGAAGTGTCTAATGATGGGATGGAAACTGTCAGGGCCTTCGCGTTTTCACTGCTAACCCAAGCACTACGGCCATCCCTCCTGCCCAGAGAACTAGAGTTAAAACATCTGTTCTCCAACCCAGCAGGGAAATGTCACAGAGGCACCTACCCTGGGGACACAGAGCATGTACAAAGAGAATGTTTTAGGAATACTAATCATCAAGATAGAATTAAAAAACAAATTTCAAACAACCAGATAAACAGGAGGCTAAGTTGTGTGGGGGTTTTTTTGGGAAACAGAGATAGGGTTCTGATGATGGAAGCAACAGATGAGAATACTGTGGAAAACACACTTTGGAAAAGAGTAAAATCCAGACAATGGAAAAAAAAAAGGTAATCTGATTTGAGCAAGAAGAGAGACCATTTTCTTATCTATGGCTAGCCTAGTGTGTGTGTCTGTGTGTGTGACCCAGTCACTGTACGTGAGTAATAGCACCTTTCCCCCAAGTGTGTATTTTTGGTAAATTTGTAGTATGAAACTATGCATAACTTGCATATTTAGTCATTATTTCTCAAAATAAGTTCAGTCTTCCTCAAAGTCTTTTTTATTTACTTATTTATCTTCTAGGAAATGTAGGTTAGAGGATACCATCAAGTGTCTGAAGTGGGTCAACACAACCTAATCAATGCAGGCAAAATTCCTCACCCCAACTACATAAAACACAATATAATGCATTTGATAATGGATTTTTTTTTCTTCTTTGGTCTGTATATGTTAGGTGTTGCAAAAAAAATTCTTATTCTTAATGTCCTGAATATTTTCTACTTATTATTTAAGAATTATATTGTAGAATCCTTCATGTCATCCTTTTTCTTTTTTAAAAAAATTCAATTATTTAGATTAATTTAGAAATTCAGTATAATGACCACTCTTTCTCATGCTATTAATCTGCATTTAGATTTACCAACCTTTCAATTGCAATGGAAAATTTCTAGATCAGTAATCTTGCTTCTATATATTCTTTTGTTTGAAACTGGAAAATCTGAACGCTCCTCAGGAAGGCTGACATCTGTGAGTGAGTAAAATAGGTGATGCGATCATGGAATGTGGTTGGAGGACAGGGAGGGTGGAGGGGGTTCACGCATTCCCTTTCATAATTGGACAGGATTTGGAGTATTTCTGGCTTAGATGATCAAGTTGGAGTCCTTGTCCCTATAACAAGCAATTCACAGGCAGAGGGAAAACTCTAGGAAAGAAGAGCTACTTTCTAATCCTCGAGTTACCAATTGGTCACTTTGGTCATGACAGCTGCCTCCTCTGGGCTTTCTATTATACAAAAGGTAGATAAGAAAATTATCTATCTAAAATGTACTCTTGTACTATTTGAAACCTAGATGATAAGGGAAAACAACCTTTATTTATGAAATATGTGAAACCCGCAAATAACTAACAGATACTATGCATTTACCACTTAGATTTGAAAGATGTGAACAATCTGCTGAAACTAGCACAAATCTCATTTTGTATTGAAAAATAAAACATTACAGATATAGTAAAAGTCATCCCCTTGCCTCAAGTATCATTTTTACCTCCCTTCTCAAAAGTTCTTGGTGTGTATCATTTCCAGTCATATGTTTGTGCTTAACTATAACAAGTGCTGCTGCTACTGCTAAGTCACTTCAGTCGTGTCCGAATCTGTGTGACCCCATAGATGGCAGCCCACCAGGCTCCCCCATCCCTGGGATTCTCCAGGCAAGAATACTGGAGTGGGTTGCCATTTCCTTCTCCAATGCATGAAGGAGAAAAGTGAAAGTGAAGTCGCTCAGTTTGTCCGACTGTTAGCGACCCCATGGACTGCAGCCCACCAGGCTACTCCGTCCATTGGATTTTCCAGGCAAGAGTACTGGGGTGGGGTGCCACTGTCTTCCCCAAGTATGTACCTCTAAATTTATAAACTATTATTTTGGGTGTTTTGAATATTTCATGACAGCATATATAAATATCTTTTGTCAGCTTGATTTTTTTACTTGACATATTGTTGAGATTTATATACATTGGTACATGTTAATATTGTTCATTCATTTCAACTGATCTATAGAATCCTGTTATGTGAACAAGATATTTCTTTCTCCAATGGAAGTCAGATGGTTTCCTTACTTTTACTATTAGGAACAATACTCTAATGAACATCTTTATATAGTTCTTTCATGCCTATGCATAAGAACTTTTTTAGGATAGTCATTGTCATAGTTAGCTTTCGCTAACCATAGGCTGGGTGGTTTAAACAGCAAAAATTCATTTTCTCACAGTTCTAGAGGCTGGAAGTCCAAGATAAGGGTGTCAGCATGGTTGGATTCTGCTGAATGCTCTCTCCTTGGGTTGTAGATGGTCACTTCTAGCTCTATTCTCACACGGCAGAAGGAAGGAGAGGAGAGATCCTACCTCTTTGTATCCTATCAGTTTAGGGCCCCACTCTAATGATCTTGTTTTACCTTAATTACTTACAAAAGACCCTACTGATGCTGGGAGGGATTGGGGGCAGGAGGAGAAGGGGACGACAGAGGATGAGGTGGCTGGATGGCATCACCGACTCAGTGGACGTGAGATTGAGTGAACTCCGGGAGTTGGTGATGGACAGGGAGGCCTGGCGTGCTGCGATTCATGGAGTCGCAGAGTCGGACACGACTGAGCGACTGAACTGAACTGAAGGACCCTACCTCCAGATACGGTCCCATGGGAGTTAAGCCTTCAACATATGAATTTTGGGCAAACACAATTCACTCCATAGTAGTCATCTAGTAGTAAAATTGTTGGGTCATATGAACTCTGCATCTTCAACTTCTCTAGATGTTTCAAATTGATCTCCAAAGTGGTTATAATAATTTACACACTCTCCAGCAAGTATACAGATGAAGGGATATTTCTAACTAGAAGAACTAAATAATCCAAAATGGAACATAGAGCACATCATCTTTTCAAATTATAACTTCTTTTTCCTGTTCCACCAATATCTAGAAAGCCTTCTCACAAGTAGCTCTCTACTGGTCCCTAAAAAGCAGCTCTTTTGTTTGTAGTCATGGTACTACATGGAGTGGTCTGTCCTCTTTAATTCCAGTATAAAAACTGCTGACCTTACTCCGTCTGATAGAGCTTCATTAGGGGGCAACGATGTAGAACAGAACTTCTCAATGGATTCAAAGTGATAGCTAGAGTATTTTCCCAGAGAAGCCAGGTCTTGTCTGCTGGGGACAAATGGAATAAAGAGAGTTTCAAATCCATTATAGTGCAGCCCCTCAAGCTCCCAATCATCTCTGATTCCAGCTATGAAAAACCAGTATTCTTTGACATTCACATCCCTCCACCCCACAAATAAGATATGTAATTTTCTTTAAAAATGGCTTGAACAGCATTGGATTCCCTCCCTCTCATTCACTCTGTCACTTCTCATCCCTAATTTAGCATCTTGCTTTCTTGTTTCTTCAGCATTCAGACCTGTTTTCCTTTTGCTAATGTAATTCCTCCTCACACAAGCACAGGAAGGTTTTACTTGCTCCCTGCGGTACAAATGTGTGAATTGAGAAGAGTCTGATTAGAGAAAGACATGGTTTTCTTATGTTTCAATCATGCAGACAGTCTATGAATCAAAGGGATTTTTCAGAGTGAGTTAAGCAATCTATTTTCCTTCCCGTATGTGTCACCATTTTTCTGGAAACTTTTAGTTATCAGGTAAAACTTAACTTCAGGAGGTTCTCTGACAGCTTAATCATGTTCTACGCTGGATCCCACAGTGAAGCCAGAAAGCTGAAAGTGTTTGCCATTCTCATTTCCATGGCAACTGTCCAAAGGAAGGGCCAAATATAGGATCGCTGTTTTGCTGTAGGACCCAGCCGAAGAAAGAACTGAGTGGTGAGGAAACCCCCTTTTAGTCAGAAACTCTTCTTTAGGAGGTCAAAGAGGTCAATTGAAAAAATAATGGAAAAGTACCAAACTATATCTTTACATGTATATTTATAATGCTGCATTGTTCTTAACTAGGGAATTTTACTTCTGTGTCATAAGGAATCCATTTCCCTTTCACCGTCCCTCGCTCCCTTTTTCCATGTCTGTCAGTCTATCCATTTCTTGTTCTTTCCACCTTAATGTGATACTCTCTCTAACTCAGAAGGGGAAAAATATTTAAAAATGAACACATGTACCAGCTATGAATAATCCCATAATATATGTGGCTCTCTAAGTGATGAGCCAATAAACGCCTGTCCAAGGAGAGCTGTGCAGACTCCCTGTATCACCTGAGTAACAAGAAAGCTTTCTGAGCTGGGCTAAAAGTGGGGCAACTGAACAGTTTCCAGTTTCTCCTGACCTAGATGTTTATTATTTATTCTCAAAGACTGTGAGTTTTTAGAGCATTTCTCTCATATTCAAGTAAGCTTTTTTTTTAAAGATAGTCTACCATTACCTATGGTATGAAATATCAAGAAATCACTATAATGCCTCCGTTTGTGAAAGGAGGGACTGTGTCTATGCCACTCTGTTGGGAGATGCACATAATACAGACAAAAAGACGGGTTTAAGGTTGCCATCTTCCAAGGCAAACCTGAGTATTTCTGCATATCAGACTATTTGGCTTTTGATGGCCACAATCTTAAGTCCTACTCCCTAGGAGCTCTTCTATATAAAAAGGATCTTAGAGTTTTATTTACCTATTTACAAAAATAAAATATATATATAATGTGGCAAATAAACATCATTTTTATAGTCAGAAATTAATTTGAGACACTGGTCTGATCGTTTTGAGGACACGTCTTTTAAAATCACTGAATAACTCGTTAGAATCCAGTCAGTCATCAGCTCCTTTATTAGGGTCAAGCGAAACAGGGAATTAAGGCAGTGGTCTGTCTAGAATGAAACTCTGCATACCATTGCAACATAATTGTCTCTTTGATGTGTGCTCTTAGTTCTCATTTATTATTTCCTAAGTACTCATTTATCTGGAGGAGGAAATGGCAACCTACTCCAGTATTCTTGCCCGGAAATCCCCGTGGACAGAGGAGCCTGCCAGTCTATAGTCCATGGGTCACAAAGAGCTGGACTGACTGAGCACTTATTTATCAAGTTTCTTTAGAGTTGGCCCTCCATACCCATGGGTTCCGTATCATCCACAGATACAGTCAGACATATATTGAAAATATTGGGGAAAAACAATTCCAGAAAGTTGCAGAAAATGAAACTTGAATTTGCTTCATGTGGGAAATACTTACATAGCCTTTCCATTGTATTAGCTATTATAAGTAATCTAGAGATGATTTAAAGTACACAAGAGGATGTGCATAGATTATATGCAAATGCTACTAATGCCATTTTACATAAGGGACTTGAGAATTTGCAGGTTTTGGTATCCAAGGCTTAGGGGGGAGGTGTCCTAAAACCAATCCCCTAGGGATACTAAAGGATAACTATATTTCATTATTCACAATGTATGATAATTTTTAAAATACTCTATAAACTCTGCCATTATTTGTTAAGAAACAAGTTCTGGAAGGAAGCTCCTACATAAATGGACAAAAAAACATAAAAACCTGTTAACAGTGTGGCCAAATTTCTCCCCAAGTTGTCCTCAGTCAAGCTGTCAACATGAGCAGCCACCTTCTTAAGTGCTCAAACCTTAAAAAGGAGCTGTATGCACATAATCCCTATTACATTTTTGTTGATTAGTGTATGTGTGCTCAATCACTCAGCCTTTGACGCTTTGCAGCCCCATGGACTGCAGCCTGCCAGGCTCCTCCATCCATGCAAGAATACTGGAGTGGGTTGCCCTTAGTGTATACACACTTGTAAATGTATATATATGCATTCACACACTTATGAGACAAATCATCTGGATCTATGGTTTCTTGGTTTCATTTTGCTTCCTTGGATGCATGTTTCTTTGTCCTTGGAGCCTCAAAAGGGCAGGGTGTTTTACTTTTGTCTGTTAATACTGTTGATAATAACAATAAGAAAGTCCCAGTTTAATACTGAAATACTTATTAGTTGGTGGTTTCTTCATATTTATCATACATTTCGGGCTCCCTAAACAGCAAAAGAGATTTCCCTGTGACTTGTAAACTATCCCTATAGTAGTTTTTCTATAATTTGTAAAGGAAAGAAACAGGTGAGAGTGAAGCGGCGCTAGGGAAGCGAGGGCATCCCTGCTTCACCCAAACCTGCAGAGCGCGGACATCCAGCAGAGTGCGCGCTGCTGTTCCCACTCTCTACGTGCTGCCTGACTCTGGAAGCCCACCCTCCTTGGCTGCCTGACAGCTGGTGCCTCATGCCACTGGAGCGCTCATGGAGTGACCAAAAGTAGTGTTAGGCTCTAGACACATCCTCTCTTTCTATAATTCAAAGAGAGAGAGATTTTGATGTGTTTTAAAGAGAATTGAATCACTTCTGTAACTGAGGGGTGTAACTGAGCCAGGATCAAATTCAGCCCAAGCTTTCTTTCTTTTTTTTTTTTTTTAGCCCAAGCTTTCTTTCCCTTGCTTGTCCCTGCTTCTCTCAGAATGTCTGGGCTCTCCCACAGCAGAGCAGATGAGCTGCTTCCACACAGGGGAAGATCAGCTGCCCATGGCAACAGAGCCTCCTGTCTCTACCTTCCACAGAGAAGGCTAGGACCTGTACAGTTGACTGGCTAGAGGCGGTAGCTTCTACAGGCACAGCTTGAGGGGTGGAGATGTTAATCCTAAACCACTCAAGAGTGTGTAAAAGGATGGATTCCTGAGAGGGTTTTTAAAGTGCTTTTCAGAGGTATTCAGTTGACTCACAAGGTGACCTCACTCAGTCTTTAAGCTCTTGGCTCAAGACACTCCTTATCTAGAGGTGAGGTCACCAGGCCCTTAACAAATATTTGGACCATGTGTAAGACATGGTACATAGATTTAAACTCATTTTTAAAAATACCAGTTACATTAAAGGAAGACTAGAAAATTTCATAGTTTTTGAAAGACTTTAATACATTTTTATAGTTAAAATATATGACTATCAATAGTATGTTTTACTGGTTATAAAACTGATAGGGAAAATGATAACTCATATTTTATATGTATACATATAGCTCATGAGGTTCTTATGAGACACAGACTATGGAGAAAAATGGCTTTCAATAAATTTAAGAGGGAAATTCTAGTAATAAATAGAATGGCCTGATGTCTACACTATATAATTTGGTTCTTTAGAGATTTAACTGAAGAAAAGACTAATGTTAGGTAAAACAGTAATCTTATTGAAGAACGTCTGAGTTCTCTCAGAAAATGATGTCTTGAGTTTGTGCTAGAGTAAGTTGTTATGCTCAACTACTGCACAATTGCACTCATCTCACACGCCAGTAAATTAATGCTCAAAATTCTCCAAGCCAGGCTTCAGCAATACGTGAATCATGAACTTCCAGATGTTCAAGCTGGATTTAGAAAAGGCACAGGAACCAGAGATCAAATTGACAACATCCGCTGGATCATCGAAAAAGCAATAGAGTTCCAGAAAAACATCTACTTCTGCTTTATTGACTATGCCAAAGCCTTTGACTGTGTGGATCACAATAAACTGTGGAAAATTCTTCAAGAGATGGGAATACCAGACCACATAACCTGCCTCTTGAGAAACCTATATGCAGGTCAGGAAGCAACAGTTAGAAGTGGACATGGAACAACAGACTGGTTCCAAATAGGAAAAGGAGTACATCAAGGCTGTATTGTCACCCTGCTTATTTAACTTCTATACAGGGTACATCGTGGGAAGTGCTGGACTGGAAGAAGCATAAGCTGGAATCAAGATTGCCGGGAGAAATATCAATAACCTCAGATATGCAGATGACTCTACCCTTATGGCAGAAAGTAAAGAGGAACTAAAAAGCCTCTTGATGCAAGTGAAAGAGGAGAGTAAAAAAGTTGGCTTAAAGCTCAACATTCAGAAAACGAAGATCATGGCATCTGGTCCCATCACTTCATGGGAAATAGACGGGGGAAACAGTGGAAACAGTGGAAAAAGTGTCAGACTTAATTTTCTGGGCTCCAAAATCACTGCAGATGATGATTGTAGCCATGAAATTAAAAGATGCTTACTCCTTTGAAGGAAAGTTATGACCAACCTAGAGATTACATTAAAAAGCAGAGATATTATTGTGCCAACAAAGGTCCATCTAGTCAAGGCTATGGTTTTTCCAGTGGTCATGTATGGATGTGAGAGCTGGACTATGAAGAAAGCTGAATGCTGAAGAATTGATGCTTTTGAACTGTGGTGTTGGAGAAGACTCTTGCAAGTCCCTTGGACTGCAAGGAGATCCAACCAGTCCATTCTAAAGGAGATCAGTCCTGGGATTTCTTTGGAAGGAATGATGCTAAAGCTGAAACTCCAGTACTTTGGCCACCTGATGCGAAGAGTTGACTCATTTGAAAAGACCATGATGCTGGGAGGGATTGGGGCCAGGAGGAGAAGGGGATGACAGAGGATGAGATGGCTGGATGGCATCACTGACTTGATGCACATGAGTCTGGGTGAACGCCGGGAGCTGGTGATGGACAGGGAGGCCTGGTGTGCTGCGATTCATGGGGTTGCACAGAGTCGGACACGACTGAACAACTGAACTTAACTGAACTGAAATTGGTATCAGTTGAAGTTAAGATTAGGGAGCAATTAAATCTCTGAGTTCTGAACTAAGAATAAGTTAAGTATTTTTATGTGATTTTTGAGGAAATGCAATATACATATCCTTTTGACTACCACTTTTAGTTTCCCCAAAATCAAATTTTATGTCCTTCTTCTAACAAAATATAACTACTCCTTTTCCAAGAAAGAGAAGGAAATGGCAATCCACTCCAGTATTCTTGCCTGGAGAATCCCATGGACGGAGAAGCCTAGTAGGTTACAGTCCATGGGGTCGCAAAGAGTCGGACACGACTGAGCGACTTCACCTTCACCTTCCAAGAAATAACTGGAGATTCTTCCAAAAGATGAGTTATTGTGAAATGTAAGCATTTTCCTTTCAAGACACAAAAAGAAGCTGCTTTCAAGAGTGCCCAGGTTTCTTAAGTTGGAATACAGGAAGAATTTTGCAACAGAAATAATGAACAGAAGGGGTTAGGTCTTAGGAGTTCTAAATGCCAGTGAAATAACTGGAGATTCTTCCAAAAGATGAGTTATTGTGAAATGTAAGCATTTTCCTTTCAAGACACAAAAAGAAGCTGCTTTCAAGAGTGCCCAGGTTTCTTAAGTTGGAATACAGGAAGAATTTTGCAACAGAAATAATGAACAGAAGGGGTTAGGTCTTAGGAGTTCTAAATGCCAGCTCCCCCTTGTCCCTTTAGCTATCTGACTGATGATGTCTCCAACAAGGATCAAACCAAATGTGAGAAATTAAGCACTTATTGATCTGTACAATCATTAAAAAAAATTTCCTTGTTATAGGATTTTAGGTCCTCTGTGATGGAGACCCCATCTTAGGTATAAGACTAAAGTGGCATTTCCTGTTGCCTTTGCAAGTATGAAACAAGAGAACTGTAGGTTCAAGTGTGTCTGAGAGAAAGAGAAGGAGAGACTGCAGAATGGACTCCAAATCCATGAGCTCAAACAGTCCTGTGGGAGGAGACAGGGCAGAGAAGCAGTGTGTGCGTGCAGTTGTGTGTGTGTGTGTGTGTTGGGGGGAGGGGTCTTCATCGCCTTTCAATACAGTGACCTTGTTTAAATTCTACCACATTTCTTCACCATACTAGAAAAATAATAGTATCAGTTAGTTTTTTCAGTTAAGTTCAGTTCAGTCGCTCAGTCGTGTCTGACTCTTTGCGACCCCATGGACTGCAGCATGCTAGGCTTCCCTGATCATCACCAACTTCTGGAGTTTACTCAAACTCATTTCCATTGAGTTGGTGATGCCATCCAACCATCTTATCCTCTGTTGTCCCCTTCTCCTCCCACCTTCAATCTTTCCCAGCATCAGGGTCTTTTCAAATGAATCAATTCTTCACATCAGGTGGCGAAAGTATTGGAGTTTCAGCTTCAACATCAGTCCTTCCAATGAATATTCAGGACTGATTTCCTTTAGGATGGACTGGTTGGATGTCCTTGCAGCCCAAGGGACTCGCAAGAGTCTTCTCCAACACCACAGTTCAAAAGCATCAGTTCTTCAGCATGCAGCTTTCTTTATCTCTCATAGCCATATATGACTACTGGAAAAACCATAGCTTTGACTAGACAGACCTTTGTTGGCAATGTTTCTGCTTTTTAATATGCTGTCTAGGTTGGTCATAACTTTNATTCGTTGGCGCTCAGCCTTCTTCACAGTCCAACTCTCACATCCATACATGACTACTGGAAAAACCATACCCTTGACTAGGCAGACATTAGTCGGCAAAGTAATGTCTCTGCTTTTGAATATGCTATCTCAGTTGGTCATAACTTTTCTTCCAAGGAGTAAGTGTCTTTTAATTTCATGGCTGCAGTCACCATCTGCAGTGATTTTGGAGCCCCCCAAAATAAAGTCTGTCACTGTTTCCACTGTTTCCCCATCTATTTGCCATGAAGTGATGGGGCTGGATGCCATGATCTTAGTTTTCTGAATGTTGAGCTTTAAGCCAACTTTTTCACTCTTTCACTTTCATCAAGAGGCTTTTTAGTTCTTCCTCGCTTTCTGCCATAAGTGTGGTGTCATCTGCATATCTGAGGTTACTGATATTTCTCCTGGCAATCTTGATTCCAGCTTGTGTTTCATCCAGGCCAGCATTTCTCATGATGTACTCTGCATAGAAGTTAAATAAGCAGGGTGACAATATACAGCCTTGACGTATTCTTTTCCCATTTTGGAGACAGTCTGTTGTTCCATGTCTAGTTCTAACTGTTGCTTCTTGACCTGCATACAGATTTCTCAGGAGGCAGGTCAGGTGGTCTGGTATTCCCATCTCTTTAAGAATTTTCTGGTTTGTTGTGATTTTTCAGTGCATTATAAATGCTGTCAGAAAATTCAGTGGCTTAAAAACTACATGACTCACGTGTCTGTGAGAGCCAATATTCAATGCCTCTTAAGCTTGGGCTCATTTCCCTGTCATTCCATTGTTCAAGGCAAATAACATGACTAAATCTAAGGTCAAGGGATGGGAAAATATACTCTGCTGCCTTAGAGGGAAGAATTGTAAGGTCTGTGGCAAAAGATGGACACAGGAAGGCATAGTGAGTGGGAGGCAGTGATACAAGCTACCACAATGGTCACTGATCCAACAAACTTCGATATAGATACTGCTCCTTCAGTCCTAAAGGAAATCAGTCCTGAATATTCATTGGAAGGACTGATGCTGAAGCTGAAACTCCAATACTTTGGTCACCTGATGTGAAGAACCGATTCATTTGAAAAGACCTTGATCCTGGGAAAGATTGAAGGTGGGAGGAAAAGGGGACAACAGAGGATGAGATGGTTGGTTGCCATCACTGACTCAATGGACGAGTTTGAGTAGACTCCAGGAGTTGGTGATGGACAGGGAGGCCTGGTTTGCTACAGTCCATGGGGTCCCAAAGAGTCGGACACAACTGAGCGACTGAACTGACTGCTTCTTAAAAACTCAGGCATCTGTGAATACATGGGGGTTTGGGATCAGGGACGGGAGAGCAGGGCAAATTTTTGAGTGGCATGTCTTCCAAAGACACAATACTTAAACCTACCATTTAAAGATTCAAGACTCCCTGAATCTGAGAGTATTTTAAAGCATTTGATCTACTGGTCCTGCAGAGAAGCTGGGGACTTCAGTCTCCATCTCAGATCTGTGATACAGAGAGGCAGCCAGGAACTTTCTCATCAAGTCAGATTAATGGGAGGTGGATGTTCAACAGAGGCAGGAACACCTAAGAGGTAAGTACCTAAGAGAAACAGCTACACTTTCTTAGCAGCTTTGAGGAGCCTCAGTTCTTTGGGGATGTCTTAAGAAGGACTCTGAGGTGCTACAGATATGCCTCTGTCTCACTACCTTTACCAGGATCACTTAAGAGGAAAAAATGGTTTGGTGATGATGCTGAACTTTTGTTTGGAAGAGCATATAAATACAAAAGTTTTCTATTTTCCTATAACTCTCTTGGCACTTGTGCTAAATGACCCCATCTCCCAAATCTTTCCCTCTAGTACTGGCTTCTTTAATAACACTTTAGCACATTTTAGTTTTATAAATTTCAGCCAATTTTGATTATTAGCACAGTCTAATTCTGGCATTTTCAGATTTAATCCTATTCTCAAACCTGATTCAAAGTTCATCTCCTTCCTCCAGTTTAGGCTAGATCTGCCTGAAGGGACCATGGCTCCATCTGTATCCATCTCCTCCTCCATATTCTAGCTGTGTTTCAAGTTGGGGTAGGAGGGAGGGGCAGAGCTGCAGACCTCTTCTTGATTGATTATGACTATACTTCTGTTCAGAGTTTACATAGCTGATGAGGAGGGCCCAACATCCCTTGTAGACATGGTGGGGAGGGAGATTATTCTGGTTCAACTCGCTTAGGCCCTGGTTGGGTCTAGCCATCTATTCTCGGTGACCCTTAGTTGCAACATTTACTTCCAATGCATGCGCCTCTTTGCCATCATCCTGCTCACCAGAACACACCTGCACACACACTGCTGACACTATCCCAAACCATAACCTCGGCTTTCACCTTTCACAAACTGTGAGGCCAGCAGTCACACAGGATCCATTCTCTAATGGAAACGAACAGGTCACAGGTAGAGTGGTCCTTGGATGTCACTATGCCCTCTCTCCCCAGATCTCTTTGCCCATATTCAGATCACATACTGGCCAGCATGTCAACTTTTGAACTAAATTCCATTATGGGAATAAAAATGTTGGTTCTCTCTTTCTGCAGGGCCTCTACCTTTAGAAAAAATTCTCCCCCGCCCCTTTCCCTTTCCATTAGCTCTGAGGAGAGGAAAAATCACACTTTCCTCCCTCTCAGTCCTCTTAGTTGCCAGGGAAGGGGGTTGTGGGGAGGGGAGCAGAGGTAGAAGGTGCATGAGATATATGGTGGGAGCAATTCTGCTACCTGAAGCTCTGGCAGAATGTGGTTGGCTGCAGGCAGCATTCTGGTTTTAAAACATGGACATACTCACTGAATATGGACTTTTGGCTAGAACCTCCATTGCAATCCAGGGACAATAGAAAAAGTCTTGTCATGTGTCTTATTAGCTTTCGAATCAGGTAAAACTTTTTTCAAAACTAGGCTCTACTTTTTATTGAGTCTCATTTTCTTCATCTGTAAAATGGTGTTACTAGAAACCATTTATTGTGATGATAAAACTAATGAATGAATGTCATTTGGCTCATACATAAAAGGTGTTCGTTAACATTATCATTTCTCATCATCTCATCCTCCATGTCCACCTCCCACACCTTACTTGTGTCAGGCGAGCTTATTCTCCCTGGTTCTGTCTTGTCTCAACAAAAATTTAAAGCAACGGACGTTAGAGCCCTCAGTGTGTCATAGCTCTCGGGCAGACCGTGTTATAGCTCTCAGGTCTCGGACAGATCGTGTTATAGCTCTTAGATCAGTGTTACAGTTCCGTATTACAGCTCTATTTTATTTAGAAAATAGCAGGAAAATACATTCTCGAGACTTGGGGGCATGCCGACCCAAAGACGTGAAGAGAAGAGAAAGAGAGAGAGCACACGCTTGGGGGGAGAGAGCCCCGGCCCTTTGGCTCCTCTTTTTATATGTTTTTCTTCCCCCCGTGCCTGCCCGATGTAAGCTGGGCTAGCCAGGAGTGCTGTTTGTTCTACCTGAGGTCCTCACTCTGGTCCTCGGACCTTCCTTTGACCTTCCTTTGTTCTATTTTCCAGGCTTTTCCCTTCCTTGTCTTTTAGCCACCACCATTTTGGACTCCTGTTTCCTATTCTAACTACCTACACTTGCAACCCAGAGAAGGCAATGGCACCCCACTCCAGTACTCTTGCCTGGAAAATCCCATGGATGGAGGAGCCTGGTGGGCTGCAGTCCATGGGGTCACTAGGAGTCGGACACGACTGAGCGACTTCACTTTCACTTCTCACTTTCATGCATTGGAGAAGGAAATGGCAACCCACTCCAGT